>CAWVNZ010001791.1:0-144039 GCA_963930735.1 Dioctria linearis | reverse complement strand
CCCTGGCGTAATTAAAATTTGAGACAGTAAAAAATGAATTTTTGAATAATTTACTATAGAAAAGGCAATCCCTGGCGTAATTAAAATTTGAGACAGTAAAAAATGAATTTTTGAATAATTTACTATAGAAAAGGCAATCCCTGGCGTAATTAAAATTTGAGACAGTAAAAAATGAATTTTTGAATAATTTACTATAGAAAAGGCAATCCCTGGCGTAATTAAAATTTGAGACAGTAAAAAATGAATTTTTGAATAATTTACTATAGAAAAGGCAATCCCTGGCGTAATTAAAATTTGAGACAGTAAAAAATTGAATTTTTTGAATAATTTACTATACAAAAGGCAATCCCTGGCGTAATTAAAATTTGAGACAGTAAAAAATGAATTTTTGAATAATTTACTATAGAAAAGGCAATCCCTGGCGTAATTAAAATTTGAGACAGTAAAAAATGAATTTTTGAATAATTTACTATACAAAAGGCAATCCCTGGCGTAATTAAAATTTGAGACAGTAAAAAATGAATTTTTGAATAATTTACTATACAAAAGGCAATCCCTGGCGTAATTAAAATTTGAGACAGTAAAAAATGAATTTTTGAATAATTTACTATAGAAAAGGCAATCCCTGGCGTAATTAAAATTTGAGACAGTAAAAAATGAATTTTTGAATAATTTACTATAGAAAAGGCAATCCCTGGCGTAATTAAAATTTGAGACAGTAAAAAATGAATTTTTGAATAATTTACTATAGAAAAGGCAATCCCTGGCGTAATTAAAATTTGAGACAGTAAAAAATGAATTTTTGAATAATTTACTATAGAAAAGGCAATCCCTGGCGTAATTAAAATTTGAGACAGTAAAAAATGAATTTTTGAATAATTTACTATAGAAAAGGCAATCCCTGGCGTAATTAAAATTTGCGACACTAAACAATTATTTTTTGCAAAATTACTATAGAAAAGGCAATCCCTGGCGTAATTAAAATTTGAGACAGTAAAAAATGAATTTTTGAATAATTTACTATACAAAAGGCAATCCCTGGCGTAATTAAAATTTGAGACAGTAAAAAATGAATTTTTGAATAATTTACTATAGAAAAGGCAATCCCTGGCGTAATTAAAATTTGAGACAGTAAAAAATGAATTTTTGAATAATTTACTATACAAAAGGCAATCCCTGGCGTAATTAAAATTTGAGACAGTAAAAAATTAATTTTTGAATAATTTACTATAGAAAAGGCAATCCCTGGCATAATTAAAATTTGAGACAGTAAAAAATGAATTTTTGAATAATTTACTATAGAAAAGGCAATCCCTGGCGTAATTAAAATTTGAGACAGTAAAAAATGAATTTTTGAATAATTTACTATAGAAAAGGCAATCCTGGCGTAATTAAAATTTGAGACAGTAAAAAATGAATTTTTGAATAATTTACTATACAAAAGGCAATCCCTGGCGTAATTAAAATTTGAGACAGTAAAAAAATTAATTTTTGAATAATTTACTATAGAAAAGGCAATCCCTGGCATAATTAAAATTTGAGACAGTAAAAATGAATTTTTGAATAATTTACTATAGAAAAGGCAATCCCTGGCGTAATTAAAATTTGAGACAGTAAAAAATGAATTTTTGAATAATTTACTATAGAAAAGGCAATCCCTGGCGTAATTAAAATTTGAGACAGTAAAAAATGAATTTTTGAATAATTTACTATAGAAAAGGCAATCCCTGGCGTAATTAAAATTTGAGACAGTAAAAATTGAATTTTTGAATAATTTACTATAGAAAAGGCAATCCCTGGCGTAATTAAAATTTGAGACAGTAAAAAATGAATTTTTGAATAATTTACTATAGAAAAGGCAATCCCTGGCGTAATTAAAATTTGAGACAGTAAAAAATGAATTTTTGAATAATTTACTATAGAAAAGGCAATCCCTGGCGTAATTAAAATTTGAGACAGTAAAAAATGAATTTTTGAATAATTTACTATAGAAAAGGCAATCCCTGGCGTAATTAAAATTTGAGACAGTAAAAAATGAATTTTTGAATAATTTACTATAGAAAAGGCAATCCCTGGCGTAATTAAAATTTGAGACAGTAAAAAATGAATTTTTGAATAATTTACTATACAAAACGCAATCCCTGGCGTAATTAAAATTTGAGACAGTAAAAAATTAATTTTTGAATAATTTACTATAGAAAAGGCAATCCCTGGCATAATTAAAATTTGAGACAGTAAAAAATGAATTTTTGAATAATTTACTATAGAAAAGGCAATCCCTGGCGTAATTAAAATTTGAGACAGTAAAAAATGAATTTTTGAATAATTTACTATAGAAAAGGCAATCCTGGCGTAATTAAAATTTGAGACAGTAAAAAATGAATTTTTGAATAATTTACTATACAAAAGGCAATCCCTGGCGTAATTAAAATTTGAGACAGTAAAAAATTAATTTTTGAATAATTTACTATAGAAAAGGCAATCCCTGGCATAATTAAAATTTGAGACAGTAAAAAATGAATTTTTGAATAATTTACTATAGAAAAGGCAATCCCTGGCGTAATTAAAATTTGAGACAGTAAAAAATGAATTTTTGAATAATTTACTATAGAAAAGGCAATCCCTGGCGTAATTAAAATTTGAGACAGTAAAAAATGAATTTTTGAATAATTTACTATAGAAAAGGCAATCCCTGGCGTAATTAAAATTTGAGACAGTAAAAAATGAATTTTTGAATAATTTACTATAGAAAAGGCAATCCCTGGCGTAATTAAAATTTGAGACAGTAAAAAATGAATTTTTGAATAATTTACTATAGAAAAGGCAATCCCTGGCGTAATTAAAATTTGAGACAGTAAAAAATGAATTTTTGAATAATTTACTATAGAAAAGGCAATCCCTGGCGTAATTAAAATTTGAGACAGTAAAAAATGAATTTTTGAATAATTTACTATAGAAAAGGCAATCCCTGGCGTAATTAAAATTTGAGACAGTAAAAAATGAATTTTTGAATAATTTACTATAGAAAAGGCAATCCCTGGCGTAATTAAAATTTGAGACAGTAAAAAATGAATTTTTGAATAATTTACTATACAAAACGCAATCCCTGGCGTAATTAAAATTTGAGACAGTAAAAAATTAATTTTTGAATAATTTACTATAGAAAAGGCAATCCCTGGCATAATTAAAATTTGAGACAGTAAAAAATGAATTTTTGAATAATTTACTATAGAAAAGGCAATCCCTGGCGTAATTAAAATTTGAGACAGTAAAAAATGAATTTTTGAATAATTTACTATACAAAAGGCAATCCCTGGCGTAATTAAAATTTGAGACAGTAAAAAATGAATTTTTGAATAATTTACTATAGAAAAGGCAATCCCTGGCATAATTAAAATTTGAGACAGTAAAAAATGTATTTTTGAATAATTTACTATAGAAAAGGCAATCCCTGGCGTAATTAAAATTTGAGACAGTAAAAAATGAATTTTTGAATAATTTACTATACAAAAGGCAATCCCTGGCGTAATTAAAATTTGAGACAGTAAAAAATTAATTTTTGAATAATTTACTATAGAAAAGGCAATCCCTGGCATAATTAAAATTTGAGACAGTAAAAAATGAATTTTTGAATAATTTACTATAGAAAAGGCAATCCCTGGCGTAATTAAAATTTGAGACAGTAAAAAATGAATTTTTGAATAATTTACTATAGAAAAGGCAATCCCTGGCGTAATTAAAATTTGAGACAGTAAAAAATGCATTTTTGAAATAATTTACTATAGAAAAGGCAATCCCTGGCGTAATTAAAATGTGAGACAGTAAAAAATGAATTTTTGAATAATTTACTATACAAAAGGCAATCCCTGGCGTAATTAAAATTTGAGACAGTAAAAAATGAATTTTTGAATAATTTACTATAGAAAAGGCAATCCCTGGCGTAATTAAAATTTGCGACAGAAAAAAATTATTTTTTGAAAAATTTACTATAAAAAAGGCAATACCTGGCGTATTTAAAATTTGAGACAGTAAAAAATGAATTTTTGAATAATTTACTATAGAAAAGGCAATCCCTGGCGTAATTAAAATTTGAGACAGTAAAAAATGAATTTTTGAATAATTTACTATAGAAAAGGCAATCCCTGGCGTAATTAAAATTTGAGACAGTAAAAAATGAATTTTGAATTATTTACTATAGAAAAGGCAATCCCTGGCGTAATTAAAATTTGAGACAGTAAAAAATGAATTTTTGAATAATTTACTATACAAAAGGCAATCCCTGGCGTAATTAAAATTTGAGACAGTAAAAAATTAATTTTTGAATAATTTACTATAGAAAAGGCAATCCCTGGCATAATTAAAATTTGAGACAGTAAAAAATGAATTTTTGAATAATTTACTATAGAAAAGGCAATCCCTGGCGTAATTAAAATTTGAGACAGTAAAAAATGAATTTTTGAATAATTTACTATAGAAAAGGCAATCCCTGGCGTAATTAAAATTTGAGACAGTAAAAAATGAATTTTTGAATAATTTACTATAGAAAAGGCAATCCCTGGCGTAATTAAAATTTGAGACAGTAAAAAATGAATTTTTGAATAATTTACTATAGAAAAGGCAATCCCTGGCGTAATTAAAATTTGAGACAGTAAAAAATGAATTTTTGAATAATTTACTATAGAAAAGGCAATCCCTGGCGTAATTAAAATTTGAGACAGTAAAAAATGAATTTTTGAATAATTTACTATAGAAAAGGCAATCCCTGGCGTAATTAAAATTTGAGACAGTAAAAAATGAATTTTTGAATAATTTACTATACAAAAGGCAATCCCTGGCGTAATTAATATTTGAGACAGTAAAAAATTAATTTTTGAATAATTTACTATAGAAAAGGCAATCCCTGGCATAATTAAAATTTGAGACAGTAAAAAATGAATTTTTGAATAATTTACTATAGAAAAGGCAATCCCTGGCGTAATTAAAATTTGAGACAGTAAAAAATGAATTTTTGAATAATTTACTATACAAAAGGCAATCCCTGGCGTAATTAAAATTTGAGACAGTAAAAAATGAATTTTTGAATAATTTACTATAGAAAAGGCAATCCCTGGCGTAATTAAAATTTGAGACAGTAAAAAATGAATTTTTGAATAATTTACTATAGAAAAGGCAATCCCTGGCGTAATTAAAATTTGCGACACTAAACAATTATTTTTTGCAAAATTTACTATAGAAAAGGCAATCCCAGGCGTAATTAAAATTTGAGACAGTAAAAAATGAATTTTTGAATAATTTACTATGACAAAAGGCAATCCCTGGCGTAATTAAAATTTGAGACAGTAAAAAATGAATTTTTGAATAATTTACTATACAAAAGGCAATCCCTGGCGTAATTAAAATTTGAGACAGTAAAAAATGAATTTTTGAATAATTTACTATAGAAAAGGCAATCCCTGGCGTAATTAAAATTTGAGACAGTAAAAAATGAATTTTTGAATAATTTACTATACAAAAGGCAATCCCTGGCGTAATTAAAATTTGAGACAGTAAAAAATTAATTTTTGAATAATTTACTATAGAAAAGGCAATCCCTGGCATAATTAAAATTTGAGACAGTAAAAAATGAATTTTTGAATAATTTACTATAGAAAAGGCAATCCCTGGCGTAATTAAAATTTGCGACAGTAAAAAATGAATTTTTGAATAATTTACTATAGAAAAGGCAATCCCTGGCGTAATTAAAATTTGAGACAGTAAAAAATTATTTTTTGAATAATTTAATATAGAAAAGGCAATCCCTGGCGTAATTAAAATTTGAGACAGTAAAAAATGAATTTTTGAATAATTTACTATAGAAAAGGCAATCCCTGGCGTATTTAAAATTTGCGACAATATAAAATTAATTTTTGCAAAATTTACTATAGAAAAGGCAATCCCTGGCGTAATTAAAATTTGCGACAGTAAAAAATGAATTTTTGAATAATTTACTATAGAAAAGGCAATCCCTGGCGTAATTAAAATTTGAGACAGTAAAAAATGAATTTTTGAATAATTTACTATAGAAAAGGCAATCCCTGGCGTAATTAAAATTTGAGACAGTAAAAAATGAATTTTTGAATAATTTACTATAGAAAAGACAATCCCTGGCGTAATTAAAATTTGAGACAGTAAAAAATGAATTTTTGAATAATTTACTATAGAAAAGGCAATCCCTGGCGTAATTAAAATTTGAGACAGTAAAAAACGAATTTTTGAATAATTTACTATAGAAAAGGCAATCCCTGGCGTAATTAAAATTTGAGACAGTAAAAAATGAATTTTTGAATAATTTACTATAGAAAAGGCAATCCCTGGCGTAATTAAAATTTGCGACACTAAACAATTATTTTTTGCAAAATTTACTATAGAAAAGGCAATCCCTGGCGTAATTAAAATTTGCGACACTAAACAATTATTTTTTGCAAAATTTACTATAGAAAAGGCAATCCCTGGCGTAATTAAAATTTGCGACAGTATAAAATTATTTTTTGAATAATTTACTATAGAAAAGGCAATCCCTGGCGTAATTAAAATTTGCAACAGTAAAAAATTATTTTTTGAATAATTTACTATAGAAAAGGCAATCCCTGGCGTAATTAAAATTTGCGACAGTAAAAAATGAATTTTTGAATAATTTACTATAGAAAAGGCAATCCCTGGCGTAATTAAAATTTGAGACAGTAAAAAATGATTTTTTTGCAAAATTTACTATAGAAAAGGCAATCCCTGGCGTAATTAAAATTTGCGACAGTAAAAAATTATTTTTTGAATAATTTACTATAGAAAAGGCAATCCCTGGCGTAATTAAAAATTTGAGACAGTAAAAAATGAATTTTTGAATAATTTACTATACAAAAGGCAATCCCTGGCGTAATTAAAATTTGAGACAGTAAAAAATGAATTTTGAATAATTTACTATAGAAAAGGCAATCCCTGGCATAATTAAAATTTGAGACAGTAAAAAATGTATTTTTGAATAATTTACTATAGAAAAGGCAATCCCTGGCGTAATTAAAATTTGAGACAGTAAAAAAATGAATTTTTGAATAATTTACTATACAAAAGGCAATCCCTGGCGTAATTAAAATTTGAGACAGTAAAAAATTAATTTTTGAATAATTTTACTATAGAAAAGGCAATCCCTGGCATAATTAAAATTTGAGACAGTAAAAAATGAATTTTTGAATAATTTACTATAGAAAAGGCAATCCCTGGCGTAATTAAAATTTGAGACAGTAAAAAATGAATTTTTGAATAATTTACTATAGAAAAGGCAATCCCTGGCGTAATTAAAATTTGAGACAGTAAAAAATGAATTTTGAATAATTTACTATAGAAAAGGCAATCCCTGGCGTAATTAAAATGTGAGACAGTAAAAAATGAATTTTTGAATAATTTACTATACAAAAGGCAATCCTGGCGTAATTAAAATTTGAGACAGTAAAAAATGAATTTTTGAATAATTTACTATAGAAAAGGCAATCCCTGGCGTAATTAAAATTTGCGACAGAAAAAAATTATTTTTTTGAAAAATTTACTATAAAAAAAGGCAATACCTGGCGTATTTAAAATTTGAGACAGTAAAAAATGAATTTTTGAATAATTTACTATAGAAAAGGCAATCCCTGGCGTAATTAAAATTTGAGACAGTAAAAAATGAATTTTTGAATAATTTACTATAGAAAAGGCAATCCCTGGCGTAATTAAAATTTGAGACAGTAAAAAATGAATTTTTGAATAATTTACTATAGAAAAGGCAATCCCTGGCGTAATTAAAATTTGAGACAGTAAAAAATGAATTTTTGAATAATTTACTATACAAAAGGCAATCCCTGGCGTAATTAAAATTTGAGACAGTAAAAAATTAATTTTTGAATAATTTACTATAGAAAAGGCAATCCCTGGCATAATTAAAATTTGAGACAGTAAAAAATGAATTTTTGAATAATTTACTATAGAAAAGGCAATCCCTGGCGTAATTAAAATTTGAGACAGTAAAAAATGAATTTTTGAATAATTTACTATAGAAAAGGCAATCCCTGGCGTAATTAAAATTTGAGACAGTAAAAAATGAATTTTTGAATAATTTACTATAGAAAAGGCAATCCCTGGCGTAATTAAAATTTGCGACACTAAACAATTATTTTTTGCAAAATTTACTATAGAAAAGGCAATCCCTGGCGTAATTAAAATTTGCGACAGTAAAAAATGAATTTTTGAATAATTTACTATAGAAAAGGCAATCCCTGGCGTAATTAAAATTTGCGCCAGTAAAAAATTATTTTTTGAATAACTTACTATAGAAAAGGCAATCCCTGGCGTAATTAAAATTTGAGACAGTAAAAAATGAATTTTTGAATAATTTACTATAGAAAAGGCAATCCCTGGCGTAATTAAAATTTGAGACAGTAAAAAATGAATTTTTGAATAATTTATTATAGAAAAGGCAATCCCTGGCGTAATTAAAATTTGCGACAGTAAAAAATTATTTTTTGAATAACTTACTATAGAAAAGGCAATCCCTGGCGTAATTAAAATTTGAGACAGTAAAAAATGAATTTTTGAATAATTTACTATAGAAAAGGCAATCCCTGGCGTAATTAAAATTTGAGACAGTAAAAAATGAATTTTTGAATAATTTACTATAGAAAAGGCAATCCCTGGCGTAATTATAATTTGCAACTGTAAAAAATGAATTTTTGAATAATTTACTATAGAAAAGGCAATCCCTGGCGTAATTAAAATTTGAGACAGTAAAAAATTATTTTTTGAATAATTTACTATAGAAAAGGCAATCCCTGGCGTAATTATAATTTGCGACAGTATAAAATTATTTTTTGAATAATTTACTATAGAAAAGGCAATCCCTGGCGTAATTAAAATTTGAGACAGTAAAAAATGAATTTTTGAATAATTTACTATAGAAAAGGCAATCCCTGGCGTATTTAAAATTTGCGACAATATAAAATTAATTTTTGCAAAATTTACTATAGAAAAGGCAATCCCTGGCGTAATTAAAATTTGCGACAGTAAAAAATGATTTTTTGAATAATTTACTATAGAAAAGGCAATCCCTGGCGTAATTAAAATTTGAGACAGTAAAAAATGAATTTTTGAATAATTTACTATAGAAAAGGCAATCCCTGGCGTAATTAAAATTTGAGACAGTAAAAAATGAATTTTCGAATAATTTACTATAGAAAAGGCAATCCCTGGCGTAATTAAAATTTGAGACAGTAAAAAATGAATTTTTGAATAATTTACTATAGAAAAGGCAATCCCTGGCGTAATTAAAATTTGAGACAGTAAAAAATGAATTTTTGAATAATTTACTATAGAAAAGGCAATCCCTGGCGTAATTAAAATTTGAGACAGTGAAAAATGAATTTTTGAATAATTTACTATAGAAAAGGCAATCCCTGGCGTAATTAAAATTTGCAACACTAAACAATTATTTTTTGCAAAATTTACTATAGAAAAGGCAATCCCTGGCGTAATTAAAATTTGCGACACTAAACAATTATTTTTTGCAAAATTTACTATAGAAAAGGCAATCCCTGGCGTAATTAAAATTTGCGACAGTAAAAAATGAATTTTTGATTAATTTACTATAGAAAAGGCAATCCCTGGCGTAATTAAAATTTGAGACAGTAAAAAATGATTTTTTGCAAAATTTACTATAGAAAAGGCAATCCCTGGCGTAATTAAAATTTGCGACAGAAAAAATTATTTTTTGAATAATTTACTATAGAAAAGGCAATCCCTGGCGTAATTAAAAAATGAATTTTTGAATAATTTACTATAGAAAAGGCAATCCTTGGCGTAATTAAAATTTGCGGCACTAAACAATTATTTTTTGCAAAATTTACTATACAAAAGGCAATCCCTGGCGTAATTATAATTTGCGACAGTAAAAAATGAATTTTTGAGTAATTTACTATAGAAAAGGCAATCCCAAGCGTAATTATAATTTGCGACACTAAACAATTATGTTTTGCAAAATTTACTATAGAAAAGGCAATCCCTGGCGTAATTAAAATTTGAGACAGTAAAAAATTATTTTTTGAATAATTTACTATAGAAAAGGCAATCCCTGGCGTAATTAAAATTTGCGACAGTAAAAAATTATTTTTTGAATAATTTACTATAGAAAAGGCAATCCCTGGCTTAATTAAAATTTGAGACAGTAAAAAATGAATTTTTGAATAATTTACTATAGAAAAGGCAATCCCTGGCGTAATTAAAATTTGAGACAGTAAAAAATTATTTTTTGAATAATTTACTATAGAAAAGGCAATCCCTGGCGTAATTAAAATTTGAGACAGTAAAAAATGAATTTTTGAATAATTTACTATAGAAAAGGCAATCCCTGGCGTAATTAAAATTTGAGACAGTAAAAAATGAATTTTTGAATAATTTACTATAGAAAAGGCAATCCCTGGCGTAATTAAAATTTGCGACAGTAAACAATTGTTTTTTGCAAAATTTACTATAGAAAAGGCAATCCCTGGCGTAATTAAAATTTGCGACAGTAAACAATTATTTTTTGAATAATTTACTATAGAAAAGACAATCCCTGGCGTAATTAAAATTTGAGACAGTAAAAAATTATTTTTTGAATAATTTACTATAGAAAAGGCAATCCCTGGCGTAATTAAAATTTGAGACAGTATAAAATTATTTTTTGAATAATTTACTATAGAAAAGGCAATCCCTGGCCTAGTTATAATTTGCGACAGTAAAAAATTAATTTTTGAATAATTTACTATGGAAAAGGCAATCCCTGGCGTATTTAAAATTTGAGACAGTAAAAAATGATTTTTTGAATAATTTACTATAGAAAAGGCAATCCCTGGCGTAATTAAAATTTGCGACAGTAAAAAATTATTTTTTTGAATAATTTACTATAGAAAAGGCAATCCCTGACGTAATTAAAATTTGAGACAGTAAAAAATGAATTTTAGAATAATTTACTATAGAAAAGGCAATCCCTGGCGTAATTAAAATTTGAGATAATAAAAAATGAATTTTTGAATAATTTACTATAGAAAAGGCAATCCCTGGCGTAATTAAAATTTGCGACAGTAAACAATTATTTTTGCAAAATTTACTATAGAAGAGGCAATCCCTGGCGTAATTAAAATTTGAGATAGTAAAAAATTATTTTTTGAATAATTTACTATAGAAAAGGCAATCCCTGGCGTAATTAAAATTTGAGACAGTAAAAAATGAATTTTTGAATAATTTACTATAGAAAAGGCAATCCCTGGCGTAATTAAAATTTGCGACAGAAAAAAATTATTTTTTGAATAATTTACTATACAAAGGCAATCCCTGGCGTAATTAAAATTTGAGACAGTAAAAAATTATTTTTTGAATAATTTACTATAGAAAAGGCAATCCCTGGCGTAATTAAAATTTGAGACAGTAAAAAATGAATTTTTGAATAATTTACTATAGAAAAGGCAATCCCTGGCGTAATTAAAATTTGAGACAGTAAAAAATGAATTTTTGAATAATTTACTATAGAAAAGGCAATCCCTGGCGTAATTAAAATTAGCGACACTAAACAATTATTTTTTGCAAAATTTACTATAGAAAAGGCAATCCCTGGCGTAATTAAAATTTGCGACAGTAAAAAATGAATTTTTGAATAATTTACTATAGAAAAGGCAATCCCTGGCGTAATTAAAATTTGCGCCAGTAAAAAATTATTTTTTGAATAACTTACTATAGAAAAGGCAATCCCTGGCGTAATTAAAATTTGAGACAGTAAAAAATGAATTTTTGAATAATTTACTATAGAAAAGGCAATCCTTGGCGTAATTAAAATTTGAGACAGTAAAAAATGAATTTTTGAATAATTTATTATAGAAAAGGCAATCCCTGGCGTAATTAAAATTTGCGACAGTAAAAAATTATTTTTTGAATAACTTACTATAGAAAAGGCAATCCCTGGCGTAATTAAAATTTGAGACAGTAAAAAATGAATTTTTGAATAATTTACTATAGAAAAGGCAATCCCTGGCGTAATTAAAATTTGAGACAGTAAAAAATGAATTTTTGGATAATTTACTATAGAAAAGGCAATCCCTGGCGTAATTATAATTTGCAACTGTAAAAAATGAATTTTTGATACTATAGAAAAGGCAATCCCTGGCGTAATTAAAATTTGAGACAGTAAAAAATTATTTTTTGAATAATTTACTATAGAAAAGGCAATCCTGGCGTAATTATAATTTGCGACAGTATAAAATTATTTTTTGAATAATTTACTATAGAAAAGGCAATCCCTGGCGTAATTAAAATTTGAGACAGTAAAAAATTATTTTTTGAATAATTTACGTATAGAAAAGGCAATCCCTGGCGTAATTAAGAATTTGCGACACTAAGCAATTATTTTTTGCAAAATTTACTATAGAAAAGGCAATCCCTGGCGTAATTAAAATTTGAGACAGTAAAAAATGAATTTTTGAATAATTTACTATAGAAAAGGCAATCCCTGGCGTAATTAAAATTTGAGACAGTAAAAAATGAATTTTTGAATAATTTACTATAGAAAAGGCAATCCCTGGCGTAATTAAAATTTGCGACAGTAAAAAAATTATTTTTTGAATAATTTACTATAGAAAAGGCAATCCCTGGCGTAATTAAAATTTGAGACACTAAACAATTATTTTTTGAATAATTTACTATAGAAAAGGGAATCCCTGGCGTAATTAAAATTTGCGACAGTAAACAATTATTTTTTGCAAAAATTTACTATAGAAAATGCAATCCCTGGCGTAATTAAAATTTGAGACAGTAAAAAATTATTTTTTGAATAATTTACTATAGAAAAGGCAATCCCTGGCGTAATTAAAATTTGCGACAGTAAAAAATTATTTTTTGAATAATTTACTATAAAAAAGGCAATCCCTGGCGTAATTAAAATTTGAGACAGTAAAAAATTATTTTTTGAATAATTTACTATAGAAAAGGCAATCCCTGGCGTAATTAAAATTTGAGACAATAAAAAAATGAATTTTTGAATAATTTACTATAGAAAAGGCAATCCCTGGCGTAATTAAAATTTGAGACAGTAAAAAAATGAATTTTTGAATAATTTACTATAGAAAAGGCAATCCCTGGCGTAATTAAAATTTGCGACACTAAACAATTAATTTTTTGCAAAATTTACTATAGAAAAGGCAATCCCTGGCGTAATTAAAATTTGCGACAGTAAAAAATGTATTTTTGAATAATTTACTATAGAAAAGGCAATCCCTGGCGTAATTAAAATTTGAGACAGTAAAAAATGAATTTTTGAATAATTTACTATAGAAAAGGCAATCCCTGGAGTAATTAAGATTTGAGACAGTAAAAAATGAATTTTTGAATAATTTACATATAGAAAAGGCAATCCCTGGCGTAATTAAAATTTGCGACAGTAAAAAATAATTTTTTGAATAATTTACTATAGAAAAGGCAATCCCTGGCATAATTAAAATTTGCGACAGTATAAAATTATTTTTTGAATAATTTACTATAGAAAAGGCAATCCCTGGCGTAATTAAAATTTGAGACAGTAAAAAAATGATTTTTTGAATAATTTACTATAGAAAAGGCAATCCCTGGCGTAATTAAAATTTGAGACAGTAAAAAAATGAATTTTTGAATAATTTACTATAGAAAAGGCAATCCCTGGCGTAATTAAAATTTGCAACAGTAAAAAATGAATTTTGAATAATTTACTATAGAAAAGGCAATCCCTGGCGTAACTAAAATTTGAGACAGTAAACAATGAATTTTTGAATAATTTACTATAGAAAAGGCAATCCCTGGCGTAATTAAAATTTGCGACAGTAAACAATTATTTTTTGAATAATTTACTATAGAAAAGGCAATCCCTGGGCGTAATTAAAATTTGAGACAGTATAAAATTATTTTTTTGAATAATTTACTACAGAAAAGGCAATCCCCTGGCGTAATTAAAATTTGAGACAGTAAAAAATTATTTTTTGAATAATTTAATATAGAAAAGGCAATCCCTGGCGTAATTAAAATTTGAGACAGTAAAAAATGAATTTTTGAATAATTTACTATAGAAAAGGCAATCCCTGGCGTAATTAAAATTTGAGACAGTAAAAATTATTTTTTGAATAATTTACTATAGAAAAGGCAATCCCTGGCGTAATTAAAATTTGAGACAGTAAAAAATGAATTTTTGAATAATTTACTATAGAAAAGGCAATCCCTGGCGTAATTAAAATTTGCGACACTAAACAATTATTTTTTGCAAAATTTACTATAGAAAGGGCAATCCCTGGCGTAATTAAAATTTGAGACAGTAAAAAATGATTTTTTGAATAATGTACTATAGAAAAGGCAATCCCTGGCGTAATTAAAATTTTAGACAGTAAAAAATGAATTTTTGAATAATTTACTATAGAAAAGGCAATCCCTGGCGTAATTAAAATTTGAGACAGTATAACATTATTTTTTGAATAATTTACTATAGAAAAGGCAATCCCTGGCGTAATTATAATTTGCGACAGTAAAAAATGAATTTTTGAATAATTTACTATAGAAAAGGCAATCCCTGGCGTAATTAAAATTTGAGACAGTAAAAATGAATTTTTGAATAATTTACTATAGAAAAGGCAATCCCGGGCGTAATTAAAATTTGAGACAGTAAAAAATGATTTTTTGAATAATTTACTATAGAAAAGGCAATCCCTGGCGTAATTAAAATTTGAGACAGTAAAAAATTATTTTTTGAATAATTTACTATAGAAAAGGCAATCCCTGGCGTAATTAAAATTTGAGACAGTAAAAAATGAATTTTTGAATAATTTACTATAGAAAAGGCAATCCCTGGCGTAATTAAAATTTGCGACAGTAAAAAATGAATTTTTGAATAATTTACTATAGAAAAGGCAATCCCTGGCGTAATTAAAATTTGAGACAGTAAAAAATTATTTTTTGAATAATTTACTATAGAAAAGGCAATCCCTGGCGTAATTAAAATTTGCGACAGTAAAAAAATGAATTTTTGAATAATATACTATAGAAAAGGCAATCCCTGGCGTAATTAAAATTTGCAACAGTAAAAAATGAATTTTTGAATAATTTACTATAGAAAAGGCAATCCCTGGCGTAATTAAAATTTGCGACAGTAAACAATTATTTTTTGAATAATTTACTATAGAAAAGGCAATCCCTGGCGTAATTAAAATTTGAGACAGTAAAAAATGAATTTTTGAATAATTTACTATAGAAAAGGCAAACCCTGGCGTAATTAAAATTTGAGACAGTAAAAAATTATTTTTTGAATAATTTACTATAGAAAAGGCAATCCCTGGCGTATTTAAAATTTGAGACAGTAAAAACAGGGATTGCCTTTTGTATAGTAAATTATTCAAAAAATAATTTTTTACTGTCGCAAATTTTAATTACGCCAGGGATTGCCTTTTCTATAGTAAATTATTCAAAAAATAATTTTATACTGTCGCAAATTTTAATTACGCCAGGATTGCCTTTTCTATAGTAAATTATTCAAAAAATAATTTTTTATTGTCGCAAATTATAATTACGCCAGGGATTGCCTTTTCTATAGTAAATTTTGCAAAAAATAATTGTTTAGTGTCGCAAAATTTTAATTACGCCAGGGATTGCCTTTTCTATAGTAAATTATTCAAAAATAATTTTTTACTGTCTCAAATTTTAATTACGCCAGGGATTGCCTTTTCTATAGTAAATTATTCAAAAAATAATTTTTTCTGTCGCAAATTATAATTACGCCAGGGATTTCCTTTTCTATAGTAAATTATTCAAAAAATAATTTTTTACTGTCGCAAATTTTAATTACGCCAGGGATTGCCTTTTCTATAGTAATTTTGAAAAAAAATAATTTTATACTGTCGCAAATTTTAATTACGCCAGGGATTGCCTTTTCTATAGTAAATTATTCAAAAATTCATTTTTTACTGTCTCAAATTTTAATTACGCCAGGGATTGCCTTTTCTATAGTAAATTATTCAAAAATTCATTTTTTACTGTCTCAAATTATAATTACGCCAGGGATTGCCTTTTCTATAGTAAATTATTCAAAAATTCATTTTTTACTGTCTCAAATTTTAATTACGCCAGGGATTGCCTTTTCTATAGTAAATTATTCAAAAATTCATTTTTTACTGTCTCAAATTTTAATTACGCCAGGGATTGCCTTTTCTATAGTAAATTATTCAAAAAATAATTGTTTAATGTCGCAAATTTTAATTGCGCCAGGGATTGCCTTTTCTATAGTAAATTATTCAAAAATTCATTTTTTACTGTCGCAAATTATAATTAGGCCAGGGATTGCCTTTTCTATAGTAAATTATTCAAAAATTTATTTTTTACTGTCTCAAATTTTAATTACGCCAGGGATTGCCTTTTCTATAGTAAATTATTCAAAAAATAATTTTATACTGTCTCAAATTTTAATTACGCCAGGGATTTCCTTTTCTATAGTAAATTATTCAAAAATTCATTTTTACTGTCTCAAATTTTAATTACGCCAGGGATTGCCTTTTCTATAGTAAATTATTCAAAAATTGATTTTTTACTGTCGCAAATTTTAATTACGCCAGGGATTGCCTTTTCTATAGTAAATTATTCAAAAATTCATTTTTTACTGTCTCAAATTTTAACTACGCCAGGGATTGCCTTTTCTATAGTAAATTATTCAAAAATTCATTTTTTACTGTTGCAAATTTTAATTACGCCAGGGATTGCCTTTTCTATAGTAAATTATTCAAAATTCATTTTTTTACTGTCGCAAATTATAATTACGCCAGGGATTGCCTTTTCTATAGTAAATTATTCAAAAATTCATTTTTTACTGTCTCAAATTTTAATTACGCCAGGGATTGCATTTTCTATAGTAAATTATTCAAAAAATAATTTTTTACTGTTTCAAATTTTAATTACGCCAGGGATTGCCTTTTCTATAGTAAATTATTCAAAAATTCATTTTTTACTGTCTCAATTTTAATTACGCCAGGGATTGCCTTTTCTATAGTAAATTATTCAAAAAATAATTTTATACTGTCTCGAATTTTAATTACGCCAGGGATTGCCTTTTCTATAGTAAATTATTCAAAAATTCATTTTTTACTGTCTCAAATTTTAATTACGCCAGGGATTGCCTTTTCTATAGTAAATTATTCAAAAAATAATTTTTTACTGTCTCAAATTTTAATTACGCCAGGGATTGCCTTTTCTATAGTAAATTATTCAAAAATTCATTTTTTACTGTCTCAAATTATAATTACGCCAGGGATTGCCTTTTCTATAGTAAATTATTCAAAAATTCATTTTTTACTGTCTCAAATTTTAATTACGCCAGGGATTGCCTTTTCTATAGTAAATTATTCAAAAAATAATTTTTTACTGTCGCAAATTATAATTACGACAGGGATTGCCTTTTCTATAGTAAATTATTCAAAAATTCATTTTTTACTGTCTCAAATTTTAATTACGCAGGGATTGCCTTTTCTATAGTAAATTATTCAAAAAATAATTTTTTACTGTCTCAAATTTTAATTACGCCAGGGATTGCCTTTTCTATAGTAAATTATTCAAAAAATAATTTTTTTACTGTCTCAAATTTTAATTACGCCAGGGATTGCCTTTTCTATAGTAAATTATTCAAAAAATAATTTTATACTGTCCAGGGATTGCCTTTTCTATATTAAATTATTCAAAAAATAATTTTTTACTGTCTCAAATTTTAATTACGCCAGGGATTGCCTTTTCTATAGTAAATTATTCAAAAAATAATTTTTTATTGTCTCAAATTTTAATTACGCCAGGGATTGCCTTTTCTATAGTAAATTATTCAAAAATTCATTTTTTACTGTCTCAAATTTTAATTACGCCAGGGATTGCCTTTTCTATAGTAAATTATTCAAAAAATAATTTTTTACTGTCTCAAATTTTAATTACGCCAAGGATTGCCTTTTCTATAGTAAATTATTCAAAAATTCATTTTTTACTGTCTCAAATTTTAATTACGCCAGGGATTGCCTTTTCTATAGTAAATTATTCAAAAAATAATTTTATACTGTCTCAAATTTTAATTACGCCAGGGATTGCCTTTTCTATAGTAAATTTTGCAAAAAATAATTGTTTACTGTCGCAAATTTTAATTACGCCAGGGATTGCCTTTTCTATAGTAAATTATTCAAAAATTCATTTTTTACTGTCGCAAATTATAATTACGCCAGGGATTGCCTTTTCTATAGTAAATTATTCAAAAAATAATTTTTTACTGTCCCAAATTTTAATTACGCCAGGGATTGCCTTTTCTATAGTAAATTATTCAAAAAATAATTTTATATTGTCGCAAATTTTAATTACGCCAGGATTGCCTTTTCAATAGTAAATTTTGCAAAAAATAATTGTTTACTGTCGCAAATTTTAATTACGCCAGGGATTGCCTTTTCTATAGTAAATTATTCAAAAATTCATTTTTTACTGTCGCAAATTATAATTACGCCAGGGATTGCCTTTTCTATAGTAAATTATTCAAAAAATAATTTTATACTGTCTCAAATTTTAATTACGCCAGGGATTGCCTTTTCTATAGTAAATTATTCAAAAATTCATTTTTTACTGTCTCAAATTTTAATTACGCCAGGGATTGCCTTTTCTATAGTAAATTATTCAAAAATTCATTTTTTACTGTCTCAAATTTTAAATACGCCAGGGATTGCCTTTTCTATAGTAAATTATTCAAAAAGTCATTTTTTACTGTCGCAAATTATAATTACGCCAGGGATTGCCTTTTCTATAGTAAATTATTCAAAAATTCATTTTTTACTGTCTCAAATTTTAATTACGCCAGGATTGCCTTTTCTATAGTAAATTATTCAAAATTCATTTTTTTACTGTCGCAAATTTTAATTACGCCAGGGATTGCCTTTTCTATAGTAAATTATTCAAAAATTCATTTTTTACTGTCTCAAATTTTAATTACGCCAGGGATTGCCTTTTCTATAGTAAATTATTCAAAAATTCATTTTTTACTGTCTCAAATTTTAATTACGCCAGGATTGCCTTTTCTATAGTAAATTATTCAAAATTCATTTTTACTGTCTCAAATTTTAAATACGCCAGGGATTGCCTTTTCTATAGTAAATTATTCAAAAATTCATTTTTTACTGTCGCAAATTATAATTACGCCAGGGATTGCCTTTTCTATAGTAAATTATTCAAAAAATAATTTTTTACTGTCTCAAATTTTAATTACGCCAGGGATTGCCTTTTCTATAGTAAATTATTCAAAAATTCATTTTTTACTGTCTCAAATTTTAATTACGCCAGGGATTGCCTTTTCTATAGTAAATTATTCAAAAATCCATTTTTTACTGTCGCAAATTTTAATTACGCCAGGGATTGCCTTTTCTATAGTAAATTATTCAAAAATTCATTTTTTACTGTCTCAAATTTTAATTACGACAGGGATTGCCTTTTCTATAGTAAATTATTCAAAAATTCATTTTTTACTGTCGCAAATTTTAATTACGCCAGGGATTGCCTTTTCTATAGTAAATTATTCAAAAATTCATTTTTTACTGTCTCAAATTTTAATTACGCCAGGGATTGCCTTTTCTATAGTAAATTATTCAAAATTCATTTTTTACTGTCTCAAATTTTAAATACGCCAGGGATTGCCTTTTCTATAGTAAATTTATTCAAAAACTCATTTTTTACTGTCGCAAATTATAATTACGCCAGGGATTGCCTTTTCTATAGTAAATTATTCAAAAATTCATTTTTTACTGTCTCAAATTTTAATTACGCCAGGGATTGCCTTTTCTATAGTAAATTATTCAAAAATTCATTTTTTACTGTCGCAAATTTTAATTACGCCAGGGATTGCCTTTTCTATAGTAAATTATTCAAAAATTCATTTTTTACTGTCTCAAATTTTAATTACGCCAGGGATTGCCTTTTCTATAGTAAATTATTCAAAAATTCATTTTTTACTGTCTCAAATTTTAATTACGCCAGGGATTGCCTTTTCTATAGTAAATTATTCAAAAATTCATTTTTTACTGTCTCAAATTTTAAATACGCCAGGGATTGCCTTTTCTATAGTAAATTATTCAAAAAGTCATTTTTTACTGTCGCAAATTATAATTACGCCAGGGATTGCCTTTTCTATAGTAAATTATTCAAAAAATAATTTTTTACTGTCTCAAATTTTAATTACGCCAGGGATTGCCTTTTCTATAGTAAATTATTCAAAAATTCATTTTTTACTGTCTCAAATTTTAATTACGCCAGGGATTGCCTCTTTCTATAGTAAATTATTCAAAAATTCATTTTTTACTGTCTCAAATTTTAATTACGCCAGGGATTGCCTTTTCTATAGTAAATTATTCAAAAAATAATTTTATACTGTCGCATATTTTAATTACGCCAGGGATTGCCTTTTCTATAGTAAATTTTGCAAAAAATAATTGTTTACTGTCGCAAATTTTAATTACGCCAGGGATTGCCTTTTCTATAGTAAATTATTCAAAAATTCATTTTATACTGTCGCAAATTTTAATTACGCCAGGGATTGCCTCTTCTATAGTAAATTTTGCAAAAAATAATTGTTTACTGTCGCAAATTTTAATTACGCCAGGGATTGCCTTTTCTATAGTAAATTATTCAAAAATTCATTTTTTACTGTCTCAAATTTTAATTACGCCAGGGATTGCCTTTTCTATAGTAAATTATTCAAAAATAATTTTATACTGTCGCATATTTTAATTACGCCAGGGATTGCCTTTTCTATAGTAAATTTTGCAAAAATAATTGTTTACTGTCGCAAATTTAATTACGCCAGGGATTGCCTCTTCTATAGTAAATTTTGCAAAAAATAATTGTTTACTGTCGCAAATTTTAATTACGCCAGGGATTGCCTTTTCTATAGTAAATTATTCAAAAATTCATTTTTTACTGTCTCAAATTTTAATTACGCCAGGGATTGCCTTTTCTATAGTAAATTATTCAAAAAATAATTTTATACTGTCGCATATTTTAATTACGCCAGGGATTGCCTTTTCTATAGTAAATTTTGCAAAAAATAATTGTTTACTGTCGCAAATTTTAATTACGCCAGGGATTGCCTTTTCTATAGTAAATTTTGCAAAAAATAATTGTTTACTGTCGCAAATTTTAATTACGCCAGGGATTGCCTCTTCTATAGTAAATTTTGCAAAAAATAATTGTTTACTGTCGCAAATTTTAATTACGCCAGGGATTGCCTTTTCTATAGTAAATTATTCAAAAATTCATTTTTTACTGTCTCAAATTTTAATTACGGCAGGGATTGCCTTTTCTATAGTAAATTATTCAAAAAATAATTTTATACTGTCGCATATTTTAATTACGCCAGGGATTGCCTTTTCTATAGTAAATTTTGCAAAAAATAATTGTTTACTGTCGCAAATTTTAATTACGCCAGGGATTGCCTCTTCTATAGTAAATTTTGCAAAAAATAATTGTTTACTGTCGCAAATTTTAATTACGCCAGGGATTGCCTTTTCTATAGTAAATTATTCAAAAATTCATTTTTTACTGTCTCAAATTTTAATTACGCCAGGGATTGCCTTTTCTATAGTAAATTATTCAAAAAATAATTTTATACTGTCGCATATTTTAATTACGCCAGGGATTGCCTTTTCTATAGTAAATTTTGCAAAAAATAATTGTTTACTGTCGCAAATTTTAATTACGCCAGGGATTGCCTTTTCTATAGTAAATTATTCAAAAATTCATTTTATACTGTCGCAAATTTTAATTACGCCAGGGATTGCCTCTTCTATAGTAAATTTTGCAAAAAATAATTGTTTACTGTCGCAAATTTTAATTACGCCAGGGATTGCCTTTTCTATAGTAAATTATTCAAAAATTCATTTTTTACTGTCGCAAATTATAATTACGCCAGGGATTGCCTTTTCTATAGTAAATTATTCAAAAAATAATTTTATACTGTCTCAAATTATAATTACGCCAGGGCTTGCCTTTTCTATAGTAAATTATTCAAAAATTCATTTTTTACTGCCTCAAATTTTAATTAAGCCAGGGATTGCCTTTTCTATAGTAAATTATTCAAAAAATAATTTTATACTGTCGCAAATTTTAATTACGCCAGGGATTGCCTTTTCTATAGTAAATTTTGCAAAAAATAATTGTTTACTGTCGCAAATTATAATTACGCCAGGGATTGCCTTTTCTATAGTAAATTATTCAAAAATTCATTTTTTACTGTCTCAAATTTTAATTACGCCAGGGATTGCCTTTTCTATAGTAAATTATTAAAAAATTCATTTTTTACTGTTGCAAATTTTAATTACGCCAGGGATTGCCTTTTCTATAGTAAATTATTCAAAAATTCATTTTTTACTGTCTCAAATTTTAATTACGCCAGGGATTGCCTTTTCTATAGTAAATTTTGCAAAAAATAATTTTTTACTGTCGCAAATTATAATTACGCCAGGGATTACCTTTTCTATAGTAAATTATTCAAAAATTCTTTTTTTACTGTGGCAAATTATAATTACGCCAAGGATTGCCTTTTGTATAGTAAATTATTCAAAAATTCATTTTTTACTGTCTCAAATTTTAATTACGCCAGGGATTGCCTTTTCTATAGTAAATTATTCAAAAATTCATTTTTTACTGTCTCAAATTTTAATTACGCCAGGGATTGCCTTTTCTATAGTAAATTATTCAAAAATTCGTTTTTTACTGTCTCAAATTTTAATTACGCCAGGGATTGCCTTTTCTATAGTAAATTATTCAAAAAATAATTGTTTACTGTCGCAAATTTTAATTACGCCAGGGATTGCCTTTTCTATAGTAAATAATTCAAAAATTCATTTTTTACTGTCGCAAATTATAATTACGCCAGGGATTGCCTTTTCTATAGTAAATTATTCAAAAATTCATTTTTTACTGTCTCAAATTTTAATTACGCCAGGGATTGCCTTTTCTATAGTAAATTATTCAAAAATTCATTTTTTACTGTCTCAAATTTTAATTACGCCAGGGATTGCCTTTTCTATAGTAAATTTTGCAAAAAATAATTTTTTACTGTCGCAAATTATAATTACGCCAGGGATTACCTTTTCTATAGTAAATTATTCAAAAATTCATTTTTTACTGTGGCAAATTATAATTACGCCAAGGATTGCCTTTTGTATAGTAAATTATTCAAAAATTCATTTTTTACTGTCTCAAATTTTAATTACGCCAGGGATTGCCTTTTCTATAGTAAATTATTCAAAAATTCATTTTTTACTGTCTCAAATTTTAATTACGCCAGGGATTGCCTTTTCTATAGTAAATTATTCAAAAAATAATTGTTTACTGTCGCAAATTTTAATTACGCCAGGGATTGCCTCTTCTATAGTAAATTATTCAAAAATTCATTTTTTACTGTCTCAAATTTTAATTACGCCAGGGATTGCCTTTTCTATAGTAAATTATTCAAAAATTCATTTTATACTGTCTCAAATTATAATTACGCCAGGGATTGCCTTTTCTATAGTAAATTATTCAAAAATTCATTTTATACTGTCTCAAATTATAATTACGCCAGGGATTGCCTTTTCTATAGTAAATTATTCAAAAAATAATTGTTTACTGTCGCAAATTTTAATTACGCCAGGGATTGCCTCTTCTATAGTAAATTATTCAAAAATTCATTTTTTACTGTCTCAAATTTTAATTACGCCAGGGATTGCCTTTTCTATAGTAAATTATTCAAAAATTCATTTTATACTGTCTCAAATTATAATTACGCCAGGGATTGCCTTTTCTATAGTAAATTATTCAAAAAATAATTTTATACTGTCGCAAATTATAATTACGCCAGGGATTGCCTTTTCTATAGTAAATTATTCAAAAATTCATTTTTTACTGTGGCAAATTATAATTACGCCAAGGATTGCCTTTTCTATAGTAAATTATTCAAAAATTCATTTTTTACTGTCTCAAATTTTAATTACGCCAGGGATTGCCTTTTCTATAGTAAATTATTCAAAAATTCATTTTATACTGTCTCAAATTATAATTACGCCAGGGATTGCCTTTTCTATAGTAAATTATTCAAAAAATAATTGTTTACTGTCGCAAATATTAATTACGCCAGGGATTGCCTCTTCTATAGTAAATTATTCAAAAATTCATTTTTTACTGTCTCAAATTTTAATTACGCCAGGGATTGCCTTTTCTATAGTAAATTATTCAAAAATTCATTTTATACTGTCTCAAATTATAATTACGCCAGGGATTGCCTTTTCTATAGTAAATTATTCAAAAAATAATTTTATACTGTCGCAAATTATAATTACGCCAGGGATTGCCTTTTCTATAGTAAATTATTCAAAAATTCATTTTTTACTGTCGCAAATTTTAATTACGCCAGGGATTGCCTTTTCTATAGTAAATTATTCAAAAATTCATTTTTTCTGTCGCAAATTTTAATTACGCCAGGGATTGCCTTTTCTATAGTAAATTATTCAAAAATTCATTTTTTACTGTCTCAAATTTTAATTACGCCAGGGATTGCCTTTTCTATAGTAAATTATTCAAAAAATATTTTTTTCTGTCACAAATTTTAATTACGCCAGGGATTGCCTTTTCTATAGTAAATTATTCAAAAATTAATTTTTTACTGTCTCAAATTTTAATTACGCCAGGGATTGCCTTTTGTATAGTAAATTATTCAAAAATTCATTTTTTACTGTCTCAAATTTTAATTACGCCAGGGATTGCCTTTTCTATAGTAAATTATTCAAAAATACATTTTTTACTGTCTCAAATTTTAATTATGCCAGGGATTGCCTTTTCTATAGTAAATTATTCAAAAATTCATTTTTTACTGTCTCAAATTTTAATTACGCCAGGGATTGCCTTTTGTATAGTAAATTATTCAAAAATTCATTTTTTACTGTCTCAAATTTTAATTACGCCAGGGATTGCCTTTTCTATAGTAAATTATTCAAAAATTCATTTTTTACTGTCTCAAATTTTAATTATGCCAGGGATTGCCTTTTCTATAGTAAATTATTCAAAAATTAATTTTTTACTGTCTCAAATTTTAATTACGCCAGGGATTGCCTTTTGTATAGTAAATTATTCAAAAATTCATTTTTTTCTGTCTCAAATTTTAATTACGCCAGGGATTGCCTTTTGTATAGTAAATTATTCAAAAATTCATTTTTTACTGTCTCAAATTTTAATTACGCCAGGGATTGCCTTTTCTATAGTAAATTATTCAAAAATTCATTTTTTACTGTCTCAAATTTTAATTACGCCAGGGATTGCCTTTTCTATAGTAAATTATTCAAAAAATAATTTTTTCTGTCACAAATTTTAATTACGCCAGGGATTGCCTTTTCTATAGTAAATTATTCAAAAATTAATTTTTTACTGTCTCAAATTTTAATTACGCCAGGGATTGCCTTTTGTATAGTAAATTATTCAAAAATTCATTTTTTACTGTCTCAAATTTTAATTACGCCAGGGATTGCCTTTTCTATAGTAAATTATTCAAAAATTCATTTTTTTCTGTCTCAAATTTTAATTACGCCAGGGATTGCCTTTTGTATAGTAAATTATTCAAAAATTCATTTTTTACTGTCTCAAATTTTAATTACGCCAGGGATTGCCTTTTCTATAGTAAATTATTCAAAAATTCATTTTTTACTGTCTCAAATTTTAATTACGCCAGGGATTACCTTTTCTATAGTAAATTTTGCAAAAAATAATTTTTTACTGTCGCAAATTATAATTACGCCAGGGATTACCTTTTCTATAGTAAATTATTCAAAAATTCATTTTTTACTGTGGCAAATTATAATTACGCCAAGGATTGCCTTTTGTATAGTAAATTATTCAAAAATTCATTTTTTACTGTCTCAAATTTTAATTACGCCAGGGATTGCCTTTTCTATAGTAAATTATTCAAAAATTCATTTTATACTGTCTCAAATTATAATTACGCCAGGGATTGCCTTTTCTATAGTAAATTATTCAAAAAATAATTGTTTACTGTCGCAAATTTTAATTACGCCAGGGATTGCCTCTTCTATAGTAAATTATTCAAAAATTCATTTTTTACTGTCTCAAATTTTAATTACGCCAGGGATTGCCTTTTCTATAGTAAATTATTCAAAAATTCATTTTATACTGTCTCAAATTATAATTACGCCAGGGATTGCCTTTTCTATAGTAAATTATTCAAAAAATAATTTTATACTGTCGCAAATTATAATTACGCCAGGGATTGCCTTTTCTATAGTAAATTATTCAAAAATTCATTTTTTACTGTCGCAAATTTTAATTACGCCAGGGATTGCCTTTTCTATAGTAAATTATTCAAAAATTCATTTTTTCTGTCGCAAATTTTAATTACGCCAGGGATTGCCTTTTCTATAGTAAATTATTCAAAAATTCATTTTTTACTGTCTCAAATTTTAATTACGCCAGGGATTGCCTTTTCTATAGTAAATTATTCAAAAAATAATTTTTTCTGTCACAAATTTTAATTACGCCAGGGATTGCCTTTTCTATAGTAAATTATTCAAAAATTAATTTTTTACTGTCTCAAATTTTAATTACGCCAGGGATTGCCTTTTGTATAGTAAATTATTCAAAAATTCATTTTTTACTGTCTCAAATTTTAATTACGCCAGGGATTGCCTTTTCTATAGTAAATTATTCAAAAATACATTTTTTACTGTCTCAAATTTTAATTATGCCAGGGATTGCCTTTTCTATAGTAAATTATTCAAAAATTCATTTTTTACTGTCTCAAATTTTAATTACGCCAGGGATTGCCTTTTGTATAGTAAATTATTCAAAAATTCATTTTTTACTGTCTCAAATTTTAATTACGCCAGGGATTGCCTTTTCTATAGTAAATTATTCAAAAATTCATTTTTTACTGTCTCAAATTTTAATTACGCCAGGGATTGCCTTTTCTATAGTAAATTATTCAAAAATTCATTTTTTACTGTCTCAAATTTTAATTACGCCAGGGATTGCCTTTTCTATAGTAAATTATTCAAAAATTCATTTTTTACTCTCTCAAATTTTAATTACGCCAGGGATTGCCTTTTCTATAGTAAATTATTCAAAAAATAATTTTATACTGTCGCAAATTTTAATTACGCCAGGGATTGCCTTTTCTGTAGTAAATTATTCAAAAAATAATTTTATACTGTCGCAAATTTTAATTACGCCAGGGATTGCCTCTTCTATAGTAAATTATTCAAAAATTCATTTTTTACTGTCTCAAATTTTAATTACGCCAGGGATTGCCTTTTCTATAGTAAATTATTCAAAAATTCATTTTATACTGTCGCAAATTTTAATTACGCCAGGGATTGCCTTTTCTATAGTAATATTCAAAAATTCATTTTTTACTGTCTCAAATTTTAATTACGCCAGGGATTGCCTTTTCTATAGTAAATTATTCAAAAAATAATTTTTTACTGTCGCAGATTTTAATTACGCCAGGGATTGCCTTTTCTATAGTAAATTATTCAAAAATTCATTTTTTACTGTCGCAAATTTTAATTGCGCCAGGGATTGCCTTTTCTATAGTAAATTATTCAAAAAATAATTTTTTACTGTCGCAAATTATAATTACGCCAGGGATTGCCTTTTCTATAGTAAATTATTCAAAAAATAATTTTATACTGTCGCAAATTTTAATTACGCCAGGGATTGCCTTTTCTATAGTAAATTATTCAAAAATTCATTTTTTACTGTCTCAAATTATACTTACGCCAGGGATTGCCTTTTCTATAGTAAATTATTCAAAAATTCATTTTTTACTGTCTCAAATTTTAATTACGCCAGGGATTGCCTTTTCTATAGTAAATTATTCAAAAATTCATTTTTTTATTGTCTCAAATTTTAATTACGCCAGGGATTGCCTTTTCTATAGTAAATTATTCAAAAATTAATTTTATAATGTCGCAAATTTTAATTACGCCAGGGATTGCCGTTTGTATAGTAAATTATTCAAAAAATAATTTTTTACTGTCTCAAATTATAATTACGCCAGGGATTGCCTTTTCTATAGTAAATTATTCAAAAAATAATTTTATACTGTCGCAAATTATAATTACGCCAGGGATTGCCTTTTCTATAGTAAATTATTCAAAAATTCATTTTTTACTGTCGCAAATTTTAATTACGCCAGGGATTGCCTTTTCTATAGTAAATTATTCAAAAATTCATTTTTTCTGTCGCAAATTTTAATTACGCCAGGGATTGCCTTTTCTATAGTAAATTATTCAAAAATTCATTTTTTACTGTCTCAAATTTTAATTACGCCAGGATTGCCTTTTCTATAGTAAATTATTCAAAAAATAATTTTTTCTGTCACAAATTTTAATTACGCCAGGGATTGCCTTTTCTATAGTAAATTATTCAAAAATTAATTTTTTACTGTCTCAAATTTTAATTACGCCAGGGATTGCCTTTTGTATAGTAAATTATTCAAAAATTCATTTTTTACTGTCTCAAATTTTAATTACGCCAGGGATTGCCTTTTCTATAGTAAATTATTCAAAAATACATTTTTTACTGTCTCAAATTTTAATTATGCCAGGGATTGCCTTTTCTATAGTAAATTATTCAAAAATTCATTTTTTACTGTCTCAAATTTTAATTACGCCAGGGATTGCCTTTTGTATAGTAAATTATTCAAAAATTCATTTTTTACTGTCTCAAATTTTAATTACGCCAGGGATTGCCTTTTCTATAGTAAATTATTCAAAAATTCATTTTTTACTGTCTCAAATTTTAATTATGCCAGGGATTGCCTTTTCTATAGTAAATTATTCAAAAATTAATTTTTTACTGTCTCAAATTTTAATTACGCCAGGGATTGCCTTTTGTATAGTAAATTATTCAAAAATTCATTTTTTACTGTCTCAAATTTTAATTACGCCAGGGATTGCCTTTTCTATAGTAAATTATTCAAAAATTCATTTTTTACTGTCTCAAATTTTAATTACGCCAGGGATTGCCTTTTCTATAGTAAATTATTCAAAAATTCATTTTTTACTGTCTCAAATTTTAATTACGCCAGGGATTGCCTTTTCTATAGTAAATTATTCAAAAATTCATTTTTTACTGTCTCAAATTTTAATTACGCCAGGGATTGCCTTTTCTATAGTAAATTATTCAAAAATTCATGTTTTACTGTCTCAAATTTTAAATACGCCAGGGATTGCCTTTTCTATAGTAAATTATTCAAAAAATAATTTTTTACTGTCGCAAATTTTAATTACGCCAGGGATTGCCTTTTCTATAGTAAATTATTCAAAAACTCATTTTATACTGTCGCAAATTATAATTACGCCAGGGATTGCCTTTTCTATAGTAAATTATTCAAAAATTCATTTTTTACTGTCGCAAATTTTAATTACGCCAGGGATTGCCTTTTCTATAGTAAATTATTCAAAAATTCATTTTATACTGTCGCAAATTATAATTACGCCAGGGATTGCCTTTTCTATAGTAAATTATTCAAAAATTCATTTTTTACTGTCTCAAATTTTAATTACGCCAGGGATTGCCTTTTCTATAGTAAATTATTCAAAAATTCATTTTTTCTGTCGCAAATTTTAATCACGCCAGGGATTGCCTTTTCTATAGTAAATTATTCAAAAATTCATTTTTTCTGTCGCAAATTTTAATTACGCCAGGGATTGCCTTTTCTATAGTAAATTATTCAAAAATTCATTTTTTACTGTCTCAAATTATAATTACGCCAGGGATTGCCTTTTCTATAGTAAATATTCAAAAAATTCATTTTTTACTGTCTCAAATTTTAATTACGCCAGGGATTGCCTTTTCTATAGTAAATTATTCAAAAAATAATTTTTTACTGTCTCATATTTTAATTACGCCAGGGATTGCCTTTTCTATAGTAAATTATTCAAAAATTCATTTTTTACTGTCTCAAATTTTAATTACGCCAGGGATTGCCTTTTCTATAGTAAATTATACAAAAAATAATTTTATACTGTCTCAAATTTTAATTACGCCAGGGATTTCCTTTTCTATAGTAAATTATTCAAAAAATAATTTTTTCTGTCACAAATTTTAATTACGCCAGGGATTGCCTTTTCTATAGTAAATTATACAAAAAATAATTTTATACTGTCTCAAATTTTAATTACGCCAGGGATTGCCTTTTCTATAGTAAATTATTCAAAAATTCATTTTTTACTGCATCAAATTTTAATTACGCCAGGGATTGCCTTTTCTATAGTAAATTATTCAAAAAATAATTGTTTACTGTCGCAAATTTTAATTACGCCAGGGATTGCCTTTTCTATAGTAAATTATTCAAAAAATTCATTTTTTACTGTCTCAAACTTTAATTACGCCAGGGATTTCCTTTTCTATAGTAAATTATTCAAAAAATAATTTTTTACTGTCGCAAATTTTAATTACGCCAGGGATTGCCTTTTCTATAGTAAATTAATCAAAAAATAATTTTTTTCTGTCGCAAATTTTAATTACGCCAGGGATTGCCTTTTCTATAGTAAATTATTCAAAAATTCATTTTTTACTGTCTCAAATTTTAATTACGCCAGGGATTGCCTTTTCTATAGTAAATTATTCAAAAATTCATTTTTTCTGTCGCAAATTTTAATTACGACAGGGATTGCCTTTTCTATAGTAAATTATTCAAAAATTCATTTTTTCTGTCGCAAATTTTAATTACGCAATTACGCCAGGGATTGCCTTTTCTATAGTAAATTATTCAAAAATTCATTTTTTACTGTCTCAAATTTTAATTACGCCAGGGATTGCCTTTTCTATAGTAAATTTTGCAAAAAATAATTTTTTACTGTCGCAGATTTTAACTACGCCAGGATTGCCTTTTCTATAGTAAATTATTCAAAAATTCATTTTATATTATCGCAAATTATAATTACGCCAGGGATTGCTTTTGTATAGTAAATTATTCAAAAATTCATTTTTTACTGTCTCAAATTTTAAATACGCCAGGATTGCCTTTTCTATAGTAAATTATTCAAAAAATAATTTTTTACTGTCGCAAATTTTAATTACGCCAGGGATTGCCTTTTCTATAGTAAATTATTCAAAAATTCATTTTATACTGTCGCAAATTATAATTACGCCAGGGATTGCCTTTTCTATAGTAAATTATTCAAAAATTCATTTTTTACTGTCGCAAATTTAATTACGCCAGGGATTGCCTTTTCTATAGTAAATTATTCAAAAATTCATTTTATACTGTCGCAAATTATAATTACGCCAGGGATTGCCTTTTCTATAGTAAATTATTCAAAAATTCATTTTTTACTGTCTCAAATTTTAATTACGCCAGGGATTGCCTTTTCTATAGTAAATTATTCAAAAATTCATTTTTTCTGTCGCAAATTTTAATTACGCCAGGGATTGCCTTTTCTATAGTAAATTATTCAAAAATTCATTTTTTCTGTCGCAAATTTTAATTACGCCAGGGATTGCCTTTTCTATAGTAAATTATTCAAAAATTCATTTTTTACTGTCTCAAATTTTAATTACGCCAGGGATTGCCTTTTCTATAGTAAATTATTCAAAAATTCATTTTTTACTGTCTCAAATTTTAATTACGCCAGGGATTGCCTTTTCTATAGTAAATTATTCAAAAATTAATTTTTTACTGTCGCAAATTATATTACGCCAGGGATTGCCTTTTCTATAGTAAATTATTCAAAAAATAATTTTTTACTGTCACAAATTATAATTACGCCAGGGATTGCCTTTTCTATAGTAAATTATTCAAAAAATTCATTTTTTACTGTCTCAAATTTTAATTACGCCAGGGATTGCCTTTTCTATAGTAAATTATTCAAAAAGTCATTTTTTACTGTCTCAAATTTTAATTACGCCAGGGATTGCCTTTTCTATAGTAAATTATTCAAAAAATAATTTTTTACTGTCGCAAATTTAATTACGCCAGGATTGCCTTTTCTATAGTAAATTATTCAAAAAAAAATTTTTACTGTCGCAAATTTTAATTACGCCAGGGATTGCCTTTTCTATAGTAAATTATCAAAAATTCATTTTATACTGTCGCAAATTATAATTACGACAGGGATTGCCTTTTCTATAGTAAATTATTCAAAAATTCATTTTTCACTGTCTCAAATTTTAATTACGCCAGGGATTGCCTTTTCTATAGTACATTATTCAAAAATTCATTTTTTACTGTCTCAAATTTTAATTACGCCAGGGATTGCCTTTTCTATAGTAAATTATTCAAAAATTCTTTTTTTACTATCTCAAATTTTAATTACGCCAGGGATTGCCTTTTCTATAGTAAATTATTCAAAAAGTCATTTTTTACTGTCTCAAATTTTAATTACGCCAGGGATTGCCTTTTCTATAGTAAATTATTCAAAAATTCATTTTTTACTGTCTCAAATTTTAATTACGCCAGGGATTGCCTTTTCTATAGTAAATTATTCAAAAATTCATTTTTTACTGTCTCAAATTTTAATTACGCCAGGGATTGCCTTTTCTATAGTAAATTATTCAAAAATTAATTTTTTACTGTCGCAAATTATAATTACGCCAGGGATTGCCTTTTCTATAGTAAATTATTCAAAAAATAATTTTTTACTGTCGCAAATTATAATTACGCCAGGGACTGCCTTTTCTATAGTAAATTATTCAAAAAATTCATTTTTTACTATCTCAAATTTAAATTACGCCAGGGATTGCCTTTTCTATAGTAAATTATTCAAAAAGTCATTTTTTACTGTCTCAAATTTTAATTACGCCAGGGATTGCCTTTTCTATAGTAAATTATTCAAAAAATAATTTAATACTGTCTCAAATTTTAATTACGCCAGGGATTGCCTTTTCTATAGTAAATTATTCAAAAAATAATTTTTTACTGTCGCAAATTATAATTACGCCAGGGATTACATTTTCTATAGTAAATTATTCAAAAATTCATTTTTTACTGTCGCAAATTTTAATTACGCCAGGATTGCCTTTTCTATAGTAAATTATTCAAAAAATAATTATTTACTGTCGCAAATTATAATTACGCCAGGGATTGCCTTTTCTATAGTAAATTTTGCAAAAAATAATTTTTTACTGTCGCAAATTTTTAATTACGCCAGGGATTGCCTTTTCTATAGTAAATTATTCAAAAATTCATTTTTTACTGTGTCAAATTTTAACTACGCCAGGGATTGCCTTTTCTTATAGTAAATTTTGCAAAAAATAATTTTTTACTGTCTCAAATTTTAATTACGCCAGGGATTGCCTTTTGTATAGTAAATTATTCAAAAATTCATTTTTTACTGTCTCAAATTTTAATTACGCCAGGGATTGCCTTTTCTATAGTAAATTATTCAAAAAATTCATTTTTTACTGTCTCAAATGTTAATTACGCCAGGGATTGCCTTTTCTATAGTAAATTATTCAAAAAATAATTTTTTACTGTCGCAAATTTTAATTACGCCAGGGATTGCCTTTTCTATAGTAAATTTTGCAAAAAATAATTTTTTACTGTCGCAAATTTTAATTACGCCAGGGATTGCCTTTTCTATAGTAAATTATTCAAAAATTCATTTTTTACTGTCTCAAATTTTAATTACGCCAGGGATTGCTTTTCTATAATAAATTATTCAAAAATTCATTTTTTCTGTCGCAAATTTTAATTGCGCCAGGGATTGCCTTTTCTATAGTAAATTATTCAAAAATTCATTTTTTATTGTCTCAAATTTTAATTACGCCTGGGATTGCCTTTTCTATCATAAATTATTCAAAAATTCATTTTTTACTGTCTCAAATTTTAATTACGCCAGGGATTGCCTTTTCTATAGTAAATTATTCAAAAATTAATTTTTTTCTGTCGCAAATTTTAATTACGCCAGGGATTGCCTTTTCTATAGTAAATTATTCAAAAAATAATTTTTTACTGTCGCAAATTATAATTACGCCAGGGATTGCCTTTTCTATAGTAAATTATTCAAAAATTCATTTTATACTGTCGCAAATTTTAATTACGCCAGGGATTGCCTTTTCTATAGTAAATTATGCAAAAAATTCATTTTTTTACTGTCGCAAATTTTAATTACGCCAGGGATTGCCTTTTCTATAGTAAATTATTCAAAAAATATTTTTTTATTGTCGCAAATTATAATTACGCCAGGGATTGCCTTTTCTATAGTAAATTTTGCAAAAAATAATTTTTTACTGTCGCAAATTTTAATTACGCCAGGGATTGCCTTTTCAATAGTAAATTATTCAAAAATTCATTTTTTACTGTCTCAAATTTTAATTACGCCAGGGATTGCCTTTTCTATAGTAAATTTTGCAAATCTAATCTTTTACTGTCTCAAATTTTAATTACGCCAGGGATTGCCTTTTCTATAGTAAATTATTCAAAAATTCATTTTTTACTGTCGCAAATTTTAATTACGCCAGGGATTGCCTTTTCTATAGTAAATTATTCAAAAAATTCATTTTTTACTGTCTCAAATTTTAATTAGGCCAGGGATTGCCTTTTCTATAGTAAATTATTCAAAAAATAATTTTTTACTGTCGCAAATTTTAACTACGCCAGGGATTGCCTTTTCTATAGTAAATTTTGCAAAAAATAATTTTTTACTGTCGCAAATTTTAATTACGCCAGGGATTGCCTTTTCTATAGTAAATTATTCAAAAATTCATTTTTTACTGTCTCAAATTTTCATTACGAAAGGGATTGCCTTTTCTATAGTAAATTATTCAAAAATTCATTTTTTCTGTCGCAAATTTTAATTACGCCAGGGATTGCCTTTTCTATAGTAAATTATTCAAAAATTCATTTTTTCTGTCGCAAATTTTAATTACGCCAGGGATTGCCTTTTCTATAGTAAATTATTCAAAAATTCATTTTTTACTGTCTCAAATTTTAATTGCGCCAGGGATTGCCTCTTCTATAGTAAATTATTCAAAAATTCATTTTTTCTGTCGCAAATTTTAATTACGCCAGGGATTGCCTTTTCTATAGTAAATTATTCAAAAATTCATTTTTTGCTGTCTCAAATTTTAATTACGCCAGGATTGCCTTTTCTATAGTAAATTATTCAAAAATTCATTTTTTACTGTCTCAAATTTTAATTACGCCAGGGATTGCCTTGTCTATAGTAAATTATTCAAAAATTCATTTTTTACTGTCTCAAATTTTAATTACGCCAGGGATTGCCTTTTCTATAGTAAATTATTCAAAAATTCATTTTTTATTGTCTCAAATTTTAATTACGCCTGGATTGCCTTTTCTATCATAAATTATTCAAAAATTCATTTTTTACTGTCTCAAATTTAATTACGCCCAGGGATTGCCTTTTCTATAGTAAATTATTCAAAAATTAATTTTTTTCTGTCGCAAATTTTAATTACGCCAGGGATTGCCTTTTCTATAGTAAATTATTCAAAAATAATTTTTTACTGTCGCAAATTATAATTACGCCAGGATTGCCTTTTCTATAGTAAATTATTCAAAAATTCATTTTATACTGTCGCAAATTTTAATTACGCCAGGGATTGCCTTTTCTATAGTAAATTATGCAAAAAATTCATTTTTTACTGTCGCAAATTTTAATTACGCCAGGGATTGCCTTTTCTATAGTAAATTATTCAAAAAATATTTTTTTACTGTCGCAAATTATAATTACGCAGGGATTGCCTTTTCTATAGTAAATTTGCAAAAAATAATTTTTTACTGTCGCAAATTTTAATTACGCCAGGGATTGCCTTTTCAATAGTAAATTATTCAAAAATTCATTTTTTACTGTCTCAAATTTTAATTACGCCAGGGATTGCCTTTTCTATAGTAAATTTTGCAAAAACTAATCTTTTACTGTCTCAAATTTTAATTACGCCAGGGATTGCCTTTTCTATAGTAAATTATTCAAAAATTCATTTTTTACTGTCGCAAATTTTAATTACGCCAGGGATTGCCTTTTCTATAGTAAATTATTCAAAAAAATTCATTTTTTACTGTCTCAAATTTTAATTAGGCCAGGGATTGCCTTTTCTATAGTAAATTATTCAAAAAATAATTTTTTACTGTCGCAAATTTTAACTACGCCAGGGATTGCCTTTTCTATAGTAAATTTTGCAAAAAATAATTTTTTACTGTCGCAAATTTTAATTACGCCAGGGATTGCCTTTTCTATAGTAAATTATTCAAAAATTCATTTTTTACTGTCTCAAATTTTCATTACGAAAGGGATTGCCTTTTCTATAGTAAATTATTCAAAAATTCATTTTTTCTGTCGCAAATTTTAATTACGCCAGGGATTGCCTTTTCTATAGTAAATTATTCAAAAATTCATTTTTTCTGTCGCAAATTTTTAATTACGCCAGGGATTGCCTTTTCTATAGTAAATTATTCAAAAATTCATTTTTTACTGTCTCAAATTTTAATTGCGCCAGGGATTGCCTCTTCTATAGTAAATTATTCAAAAATTCATTTTTTCTGTCGCAAATTTTAATTACGCCAGGGATTGCCTTTTCTATAGTAAATTATTCAAAAATTCATTTTTTTGCTGTCTCAAATTTTAATTACGCCAGGGATTGCCTTTTCTATAGTAAATTATTCAAAAATTCATTTTTTACTGTCTCAAATTTTAATTACGCCAGGGATTGCCTTGTCTATAGTAAATTATTCAAAAATTCATTTTTTTCTGTCTCAAATTTTAATTACGCCAGGGATTGCCTTTTCTATAGTAAATTATTCAAAAAATAATTTTTTATTGTCGCAAATTTTAATTACGCCAGGGATTGCCTTTTCTATAGTAAATTATTCAAAAAATAATTTTATACTGTCTCAAATTTTAATTACGCCAGGGCTTGCTTTTTCTATAGTAAATTATTCAAAAAATAATTTTTTCTGTCACAAATTTTTAATTACGCCAGATATTGCCTTTTCTATAGTAAATTATTCAAAAATTCATTTTTTACTGTCTCAAATTTTAATTACGCCAGGGATTGCCTTTTCTATAGTAAATTATTCAAAAAATAATTTTATACTGTCTCAAATTTTAATTACGCCAGGGATTGCCTTTTCTATAGTAAATTATTCAAAAATTCATTTTTTTCTGTCGCCAATTTTAATTACGCCAGGTATTGCTTTTTCTATAGTAAATTATTCAAAAAATAATTTTTTACTGTCGCAAATTTTAATTACGCCAGGGATTGCCTTTTCTATAGTAAATTATTCAAAAATTCATTTTTTACTGTCTCAAATTTTAATTACGCCAGAGATTGCCTTTTCTATAGTAAATTATTCAAAAAATAATGTTTTACTGTCTCAAATTTTAATTACGCCAGGGATTGCCTTTTCTATAGTAAATTTTGCAAAAACTAATGTTTTAATGTCGCAAATTTTAATTACGCCAGGGATTGCCTTTTCTATAGTAAATTATTCAAAAATTCATTTTTTACTGTCTCAAATTTTAATTACGCCAGGGATTGCCTTTTCTATAGTAAATTATTCAAAAAATAATTTTTTACTGTCGCAAATTTTAATTACGCCAGGGATTGCCTTTTCTATAGTAAATTATTCAAAAATTCATTTTTTACTGTCTCAAATTTTAATTACGCCAGAGATTGCCTTTTCTATAGTAAATTATTCAAAAAATAATGTTTTACTGTCTCAAATTTTAATTACGCCAGGATTGCCTTTTCTATAGTAAATTTTGCAAAAACTAATGTTTTAATGTCGCAAATTTTAATTACGCCAGGGATTGCCCTTTTCTATAGTAAATTATTCAAAAATTCATTTTTTACTGTCTCAAATTTTAATTACGCCAGGGATTGCCTTTTCTATAGTAAATTATTCAAAAAATAATGTTTTACTGTCGCAAATTTTAATTACGCCAGGGATTGCCTTTTCTATAGTAACTATTCAAAAAATAATGTTTTACTGTCGCAAATTTTAATTACGCCAGGGATTGCCTTTTCTATAGTAAATTTTGCAAAAACTAATTTTTTACTGTCGCAAATTTTAATTACGCCAGGGATTGCCTTTTCTATAGTAAATTATTCAAAAATTCATTTTTTACTGTCTCAAATTTTAATTACGCCAGGGATTGCCTTTTCTATAGTAAATTTTGCAAAAAATAATTTTTTACTGTCTCAAATTTTAATTACGCCAGGGATTGCCTTTTCTATAGTAAATTATTCAAAAAATAATTGTTTAGTTTCGCAAATTATAATTACGCCAGGGATTGCCTTTTCTATAGTAAATTATTCAAAAAATAATTTTTTACTGTCGCAAATTTTAATTACGCCAGGGATTGCCTTTTCTATAGTAAATTAATCAAAAATTCATTTTTTACTGTCGCAAATTTTAATTACGCCGGGGATTGCCTTTTCTATAGTAAATTTTGCAAAAAATAATTTTTTACTGTCGCAAATTTTAATTACGCCAGGGATTGCCTTTTCTATAGTAAATTATTCAAAAATTCATTTTTTACTGTCTCAAATTTTAATTACGCCCAGGGATTGCCTTTTCTATAGTAAATTATTCAAAAATTCATTTTTTCTGTCGCAAATTTTAATTACGCCAGGGATTGCCTTTTCTATAGTAAATTATTCACAAATTCATTTTTTCTGTCGCAAATTTTAATTACGCCAGGGATTGCCTTTTCTATAGTAAATTTTGCAAAAAATAATTTTTTACTGTCTCAAATTTTAATTACGCAGGGATTGCCTTTTCTATAGTAAATTATTCAAAAAATAATTGTTTAGTGTCCGCAAATTATAATTACGCCAGGGATTGCCTTTTCTATAGTAAATTATTCAAAAAATAATTTTTTACTGTCGCAAATTTTAATTACGCCAGGGATTGCCTTTTCTATAGTAAATTAATCAAAAATTCATTTTTTACTGTCGCAAAATTTAATTAAGCCAGGGCTTGCCTTTTCTATAGTAAATTTTGCAGCAAATTTTTAATTACGCCAGGGATTGCCTTTTCTATAGTAAATTATTCAAAAATTTCATTTTTTACTGTCTCAAATTTTAATTACGCCAGGGATTGCCTTTTCTATAGTGAATTATTCAAAAAATTCATTTTTTACTGTCTCAAATTTTAATTACGCCAGGGATTGCCTTTTCTATAGTAAATTATTCAAAAAATAATGTTTTACTGTCGCAAATTTTAATTACGCCAGGGATTGCCTTTTCTATAGTAAACTATTCAAAAAATATGTTTTACTGTCGCAAAATTTTAATTACGCCAGGGATTGCCTTTTCTATAGTAAATTTTGCAAAAACTAATTTTTTACTGTCGCAAATTTTAATTACGCCAGGGATTGCCTTTTTCTATAGTAAATTATTCAAAAATTCATTTTTTACTGTCTCAAATTTTAATTACGCCAGGGATTGCCTTTTCTATAGTAAATTTTGCAAAAAATAATTTTTTACTGTCTCAAATTTTAATTACGCCAGGGATTGCCTTTTCTATAGTAAATTATTCAAAAAATAATTGTTTAGTTTCGCAAAATTATAATTACGCCAGGGATTGCCTTTTCTATAGTAAATTATTCAAAAAATAATTTTTTACTGTCGCAAATTTTAATTACGCCAGGGATTGCCTTTTCTATAGTAAATTAATCAAAAATTCATTTTTTACTGTCGCAAATTTTAATTACGCCGGGGATTGCCTTTTCTATAGTAAATTTTGCAAAAAATAATTTTTTACTGTCGCAAATTTTAATTACGCCAGGGATTGCCTTTTCTATAGTAAATTATTCAAAAATTCATTTTTTACTGTCTCAAATTTTAATTACGCCAGGGATTGCCTTTTCTATAGTAAATTATTCAAAAATTCATTTTTTTCTGTCGCAAATTTTAATTACGCCAGGGATTGCCTTTTCTATAGTAAATTATTCACAAATTCATTTTTTCTGTCGCAAATTTTAATTACGCCAGGGATTGCCTTTTCTATAGTAAATTTTGCAAAAAATAATTTTTTACTGTCTCAAATTTTAATTACGCCAGGGATTGCCTTTTCTATAGTAAATTATTCAAAAAATAATTGTTTAGTGTCGCAAATTATAATTACGCCAGGGATTGCCTTTTCTATAGTAAATTATTCAAAAAAATAATTTTTTACTGTCGCAAATTTTAATTACGCCAGGGATTGCCTTTTTCTATAGTAAATTAATCAAAAATTCATTTTTTACTGTCGCAAAATTTAATTAAGCCAGGGCTTGCCTTTTCTATAGTAAATTTTGCAAAAAATAATTTTTTACTGTCGCAAATTTTAATTACGCCAGGGATTGCCTTTTCTATAGTAAATTATTCAAAAATTCATTTTTTACTGTCTCAAATTTTAATTACGCCAGGGATTGCCTTTTCTATAGTAAATTATTCAAAAATTCATTTTTTCTGTCGCAAATTTTAATTACGCCAGGGATTGCCTTTTCTATAGTAAATTATTCAAAAAATAATTTTATACTGTCTCAAATTTTAATTACGCCAGGGGATTGCCTTTTCTATAGTAAATTATTCAAAAAATAATTTTATACTGTCTCAAATTTTAATTACGCCAGGGATTGCCTTTTCTATAGTAAATTATTCAAAAAATAATTTTATACTGTCTCAAATTTTAAATACGCCAGGGATTACCTTTTCTATAGTAAATTATTCAAAAATTCATTTTATACTGTCTCAAATTTTAATTACGCCAGTGATTGCCTTTTCTTTAGTAAATTATTCAAAAAATAATTTTATACTGTCTCAAATTTTAATTACGCCAGGGATTGCCTTTTCTATAGTAAATTTTGCAAAAAATAATTTTTTCTGTCACAAATTTTAATTACGCCAGGGATTGCCTTTTCTGTAGTAAATTATTCAAAAAAATAATTTTTTACTGTCGCAAATTTTAATTACGCCAGGGATTGCCTTTTCTATAGTAAATTATTCAAAAATTCATTTTATACTGTCGCAAATTATAATTACGCCAGGGATTGCCTTTTCTATAGTAAATTATTCAAAAAGTAATTGTTTACTGTCGCAAATTTTAATTACGCCAGGGATTGCCTTTTCTATAGTAAATTATTCAAAAATTCATTTTTTACTGTCTCAAATTTTAATTACGCCAGGGATTGTCTTTTCTATAGTAAATTATTCAAAAAAATAATTTTATACTGTCTCAAATTTTAATTACGCCAGGGATTGCCTTTTCTATAGTAAATTTTTCAAAAATTCATTTTTTACTGTCTCAAATTATAATTACGCCAGGGATTGCCTTTTCTATAGTAAATTATTCAAAAAATAATTTTATACTGTCTCAAATTTTAAATACGCCAGGGATTGCCTTTTCTATAGTAAATTATTCAAAAATTCATTTTATACTGTCTCAAATTTTAATTACGCCAGGGATTGCCTTTTCTATAGTAAATTATTCAAAAAATAATTTTATACTGTCTCAAATTTTAATTACGCCAGGATTGCCTTTTCTATAGTAAATTATTCAAAAATTAATTTTATACTGTCGCAAATTATAATTACGCCAGGGATTGCCTTTTCTATAGTAAATTATTCAGAAAAATAATTTTTTACTGTCTCAAATTATAATTACGCCAGGGATTGCCTTTTCTATAGTAAATTATTCAAAAAATAATTTTTTTCTGTCTCAACTTTTAATTACGCCAGGGATTGCTTTTCTATAGTAAATTTTGCAAAAAATTCATTTTATACTGTCTCAAATTTTAATTACGCCAGGGATTGCCTTTTCTATAGTAAATTATTCAAAAAATAATTTTATACTGTCCTCAAATTTTAATTACGCCAGGGATTGCCTTTTCTATAGTAAATTATTCAAAAAATAATTTTATACTGTCGCAAGATTTTAATTACGCCAGGGATTGCCTTTTCTATAGTAAATTATTCAAAAATTCATTTCTTACTGTCTCAAATTTTAACTACGCCAGGGATTGCCTTTTCTATAGTAAATTATTCAAAAAATAATTTTATACTGTCTCAAATTTTAAATACGCCAGGGATTGCCTTTTCTATAGTAAATTATTCAAAAATTCATTTTATACTCTCTCAAATTTTAATTACGCCAGGGATTGCCTTTTCTATAGTAAATTATTCAAAAAATAATTTTATACTGTCTCAAATTTTAATTACGCCAGGGATTGCCTTTTCTATAGTAAATTATTCAAAAAATAATTTTATACTGTCTCAAATTTTAATTACGCCAGGGATTGCCTTTTCTATAGTAAATTATTCAAAAAATAATTTTATACTGTCTCAAATTTTAAATACGCCAGGGATTACCTTTTCTATAGTAAATTATTCAAAAATTCATTTTATACTGTCTCAAATTTTAATTACGCCAGGGATTGCCTTTTCTTTAGTAAATTATTCAAAAAATAATTTTATACTGTCTCAAATTTTAATTACGCCAGGGATTGCCTTTTCTATAGTAAATTTTGCAAAAAATAATTTTTTCTGTCACAAATTTTAATTACGCCAGGGATTGCCTTTTCTATAGTAAATTATTCAAAAAAATAATTTTTTACTGTCGCAAATTTTAATTACGCCAGGGATTGCCTTTTCTATAGTAAATTATTCAAAAATTCATTTTATACTGTCGCAAATTATACTTACGCCAGGGATTGCCTTTTCTATAGTAAATTATTCAAAAAATAATTGTTTACTGTCGCAAATTTTAATTACGCCAGGGATTGCCTTTTCTATAGTAAATTATTCAAAAATTCTTTTTTTACTGTCTCAAATTTTAATTACGCCAGGGATTGCCTTTTCTATAGTAAATTATTCAAAAAATAATTTTATACTGTCTCAAATTTTAATTACGCCAGGGATTGCCTTTTCTATAGTAAATTTTTCAAAAATTCATTTTTTACTGTCTCAAATTTTAATTACGCCAGGGATTGCCTTTTCTATAGTAAATTATTCAAAAATTAATTGTTTACTGTCGCAAATTTTAATTACGCCAGGGATTGCCTTTTCTATAGTAAATTATTCAAAAAATAATTTTTTACTGTCGCAAATTATAATTACGCCAGGGGATTGCCTTTTCTATAGTAAATTATTCAAAAAATAATTTTTTACTGTCGCAAATTATAATTACGCCAGGGATTGCCTTTTCTATAGTAAATTATTCAAAAATTCATTTTTTACTGTCGCAAATTTTAATTACGCCAGGGGATTGCCTTTTCTATAGTAAATTATTCAAAAATTCATTTTTTACTGTCTCAAATTTTAATTACGCCAGGGATTGCCTTTTCTATAGTAAATTATTCAAAAATTAATTATATACTGTCGCAAATTATAATTACGCCAGGGATTGCCTTTTCTATAGTAAATTATTCAAAAATTCATTTTTTACTGTCTCAAATTTTAATTACGCCAGGGATTGCCTTTTCTATAGTAAATTATTCAAAAATTCATTTTTTACTGTCTCAAATTTTAATTACGCCAGGGATTGCCTTTTCTATAATTAATTATTCAAAAATTAATTTTATACTGTCGCAAATTTTAATTACGCCAGGGATTGCCTTTTCTATAGTAAATTATTCAAAAATTCATTTTTTACTGTCTCAAATTTTAATTACGCCAGGGATTGCCTTTTCTATAGTAAATTATTCAAAAATTCATTTTTTACTGTCTCAAATTTTAAATACGCCAGGGATTGCCTTTTGTATAGTAAATTATTCAAAAAATAATTTTTTCTGTCACAAATTTTAATTACGCCAGGGATTGCCTTTTCTATAGTAAATTATTCAAAAAATAATTTTATACTGTCTCAAATTTTAATTACGCCAGGGATTGCCTTTTCTATAGTAAATTATTCAAAAATTCATTTTTTACTGTCTCAAATTTTAATTACGCCAGGGATTGCTTTTTCTATAGTAAATTATTCAAAAATTCATTTTATACTGTCGCAAATTTTAATTACGCCAGGGATTGCCTTTTCTATAGTAAATTATTCAAAAATTCATTTTTTCTGTCGCAAATTTTAATTACGCCAGGGATTGCCTTTTCTATAGTAAATTATTCAAAAATTCATTTTTTACTGTCTCAAATTTTAATTACGCCAGGGATTGCCTTTTCTATAGTAAATTTTCCAAAAAAAATTTTTTTACTGTCTCAAATTTTAATTACGCCAGGGATTGCCTTTTCTATAGTAAATTATTCAAAAAATAATTGTTTAGTGTCGCAAATTATAATTACGCCAGGGATTGCCTTTTCTATAGTAAATTATTCAAAAAATAATTTTTTACTGTCGCAAATTTTAATTACGCCAGGGATTGCCTTTTCTATAGTAAATTAATCAAAAATTCATTTTTTACTGTCGCAAAATTTAATTACGCCAGGGCTTGCCTTTTCTATAGTAAATTTTGCAAAAAATAATTTTTTACTGTCGCAAATTTTAATTACGCCAGGGATTGCCTTTTCTATAGTAAATTATTCAAAAATTCATTTTTTACTGTCTCAAATTTTAATTACGCCAGGGATTGCCTTTTCTATAGTAAATTATTCAAAAATTCATTTTTTCTGTCGCAAATTTTAATTACGCCAGGGATTGCCTTTTCTATAGTAAATTATTCAAAAATTCATTTTTTCTGTCGCAAATTTTAATTACGCCAGGGATTGCCTTTTCTATAGTAAATTATTCAAAAATTCATTTTTTACTGTCTCAAATTTTAATTACGCCAGGGATTGCCTTTTCTATAGTAAATTATTCAAAAAATAATTTTATACTGTCTCAAATTTTAATTACGCCAGGGATTGCCTTTTCTATAGTAAATTATTCAAAAAATAATTTTTTACTGTCGCAAATTTTAATTACGCCAGGGATTGCCTTTTCTATAGTAAATTATTCAAAAATTCATTTTTTACTCTCTCAAATTTTAATTGCGCCAGGGATTGCCTTTTCTATAGTAAATTATTCAAAAAATAATTTTTTACTGTCGCAAATTTTAATTACGCCAGGGATTGCCTTTTCTATAGTAAATTTTGCAAAAACTAATTTTTACTGTCGCAAATTATAATTATGCCAGGGATTGCCTTTTCTATAGTAAATTATTCAAAAATTCATTTTTTACTGTCGCAAATTTTAATTACGCCAGGGATTGCCTTTTCTATAGTAAATTATTCAAAAATTCATTTTTTACTGTCTCAAATTTTAATTACGCCAGGGATTGCCTTTTCTATAGTAAATTATTCAAAAATTCATTTTTTACTGTCTCAAATTTTAATTACGCCAGGGATTGCCTTTTCTATAGTAAATTATTCAAAAAATAATTTTTTACTTTCGCAAATTTTAAATACGCCAGGGAATGCCTTTTCTATAGTAAATTATTCAAAAAATAATTTTTTACTGTCGCAAATTTAGTTACACCAGGGATTGCCTTTTCTATAGTAAATTTTGCAAAAACTAATTTTTTACTGTCTCAAATTTTAATTACGCCAGGGATTGCCTTTTCTTTAGTAAATTATTCAAAAAATAATTTTTTACTGTCGCAAATTTTAATTACGCCAGGGATTGCCTTTTCTATAGTAAATTATTCAAAAAATAATTTTATACTGTCTCAAATTTTAATTACGCCAGGGATTGCCTTTTCTATAGTAAATTATTCAAAAAATAATTTTATACTGTCTCAAATTTTAATTACGCCAGGGATTGCCTTTTCTATAGTAAATTATTCAAAAAATAATTTTTTACTGTCGAAAATTTTAATTACGCCAGGGATTGCCTTTTCTATAGTAAATTATTCAAAAATTCATTTTTTACTCTCTCAAATTTTAATTGCGCCAGGGATTGCCTTTTCTATAGTAAATTATTCAAAAAATAATTTTTTACTGTCGCAAATTTTAATTACGCCAGGGATTGCCTTTTCTATAGTAAATTTTGCAAAAACTAATTTTTTACTGTCGCAAATTATAATTATGCCAGGGATTGCCTTTTCTATAGTAAATTATTCAAAAATTCATTTTTTACTGTCGCAAATTTTAATTACGCCAGGGATTGCCTTTTCTATAGTAAATTATTCAAAAATTCATTTTTTACTGTCTCAAATTTTAATTACGCCAGGGATTGCCTTTTCTATAGTAAATTATTCAAAAATTCATTTTTTACTGTCTCAAATTTTAATTACGCCAGGGATTGCCTTTTCTATAGTAAATTATTCAAAAAATAATTTTTTACTTTCGCAAATTTTAAATACGCCAGGGAATGCCTTTTCTATAGTAAATTATTCAAAAAATAATTTTTTACTGTCGCAAATTTAGTTACACCAGGGATTGCCTTTTCTATAGTAAATTTTGCAAAAACTAATTTTTTACTGTCTCAAATTTTAATTACGCCAGGGATTGCCTTTTCTATAGTAAATTATTCAAAAAATAATTTTTTTACTGTCGCAAATTTTAATTACGCCAGGGATTGCCTTTTCTATAGTAAATTATTCAAAAAATAATTTTATACTGTCTCAAATTTTAATTACGCCAGGGATTGCTTTTTCTATAGTAAATTATTCAAAAAATAATTTTATACTGTCTCAAATTTTAATTACGCCAGGGATTGCCTTTTTCTATAGTAAATTATTCAAAAATTCATTTTTTCTGTCGCAAATTTTAATTACGCCAGGGATTGCCTTTTCTATAGTAAATTATTCAAAAATTCATTTTTTACTGTCTCAAATTTTAATTACGCCAGGGATTGCCTTTTCTATAGTAAATTATTCAAAAAATTCATTTTTTCTGTGGCAAATTTTAATTACGCCAGGGATTGCCTTTTCTATAGTAAATTATTCAAAAATTCATTTTTTACTGTCTCAAACTTTTAATTACGCAGGGATTGCCTTTTCTATAGTAAATTATTCAAAAAATAATTTTTTACTGTCGCAAATTTTAATTACCCCAGGGATTGCCTTTTCTGTAGTAAATTATTCAAAAAATAATTTTTTACTGTCGCAAATTTTAATTACGCCAGGATTGCCTTTTCTATAGTAAATTATTCAAAAATTCATTTTTTACTGTCGAAAATTTTAATTACGCCAGGGATTGCCTTTTCTATAGTAAATTATTCAAAAAATAATTTTATACTGTCTCAAATTTTAAATACGCCAGGGATTGCCTTTTCTATAGTAAATTATTCAAAAAATCATTTTTTACTGTCTCAAATTTTAATTACGCCAGGTATTGCCTTTTCTATAGTAAATTATTCAAAAAATAATTTTTTACTGTCGCAAATTTTAAATACGACAGGGATTGCCTTTTCTATAGTAAATTATTCAAAAAATAATTTTTTACTGTCGCAATTTTAATTACGCCAGGGATTGCCTTTTCTATAGTAAATTATTCAAAAAATAATTTTATACTGTCTCAAATTTTAAATACGCCAGGGATTGCCTTTTCTATAGTAAATTATTCAAAAAATCATTTTTTACTGTCTCAAATTTTAATTACGCCAGGTATTGCCTTTTCTATAGTAAATTATTCAAAAATAATTTTTTACTGTCGCAAATTTTAAATACGACAGGGATTGCCTTTTCTATAGTAAATTATTCAAAAAATAATTTTTTACTGTCGCAAATTTAGTTACACAGGGATTGCCTTTTCTATAGTAAATTTTGCACAAACTAATTTTTTACTGTCTCAAATTTTAATTACGCCAGGGATTGCCTTTTCTATAGTAAATTATTCAAAAAATAATTTTTTACTGTCGCAAATTTTAATTACGCCAGGGATTGACTTTTCTATAGTAAATTATTCAAAAAATAATTTTATACTGTCTCAAATTTTAATTACGCCAGGGATTGCCTTTTCTATAGTAAATTATTCAAAAAATAATTTTATACTGTCTCAAATTTTAATTACGCCAGGGATTGCCTTTTCTATAGTAAATTATTCAAAAAATAATTTTTTTCTGTCACAAATTTTAATTACGCCAGGGATTGCATTTTCTATAGTAAATTATTCAAAAAATAATTGTTTAGTGTCGCAAATCTTAATTACGCCAGGGATTGCATTTTCTATAGTAAATTATTCAAAAACTAATTTTTTACTTTCGCAAATTTTAATTACGCCAGGGATTGCCTTTTCTATAGTAAATTATTCAAAAATCAATTTTTTACTGTCTCAAATTTTAATTACGCCATGGGATTGCCTTTTCCATAGTAAATTATTCAAAAAATAATTTTTTACTGTCGCAAATTTTAATTACGCCAGGGATTGCCTTTTCAATAGTAAATTATTCAAAAATTAATTGTTTACTGTCGCAAATTTTAATTACGCCACGGATTGCCTTTTCTATAGTAAATTATTCAAAAATAATTTTTTACTGTCGCAAATTTTAATTACGCCAGGGATTGCCTTTTCTAAAGTAAATTTTGCAAAAACTAATTTTATACTGTCTCAAATTTTAATTACGCCAGGGATTGCCTTTTATATAGTAAATTATTCAAAAATTCATTTTTTTACTGTCTTAAATTTTAATTACGCCAGGGATTTCCTTTTCTATAGTAAATTATTCAAAAAATAATTTTTTACTGTCGCAAATTATAATTACTCCAGGGATTGCCTTTTATATAGTAAATTATTCAAAAATTCATTTTTTACTGTCTCAAATTTTAATTACGCCAGGGATTGCCTTTTCTATAGTAAATTATTCAAAAATTCATTTTTTACTGTCTCAAATTTTAATTACGCCAGGGATTGCCTTTTCTATAGTAAATTATTCAAAAATTAATTTTATACTGTCGCAAATTATAATTACGCCAGGGATTGCTTTTTCTATAGTAAATTATTCAAAAAATAATTTTTTACTGTCTCAAATTATAATTAGGCCAGGGATTGCCTTCTCTATAGTAAATTATTCAAAAAATAATTTTTTTCTGTCTCAACTTTTAATTACGCCAGGGATTGCTTTTTCTATAGTAAATTTTGCAAAATATTCATTTTATACTGTCTCAAATTTTAATTACGCCAGGGATTGCCTTTTCTATAGTAAATTATTCAAAAAATAATTTTATACTGTCTCAAATTTTAATTACGCCAGGGATTGCCTTTTCTATAGTAAATTATTCAAAAAAAAATTTTATACTGTCGCAAATTTTAATTACGCCAGGGATTGCCTTTTATATAGTAAATTATTCAAAAATTCATTTTGACTGTCTCAAATTTTAACTACGCCAGAGATTGCCTTTTCTATAGTAAATTATTCAAAAAATAATTTTATACTGTCTCAAATTTTAAATACGCCAGGGATTGCCTTTTCTATAGTAAATTATTCAAAAATTCATTTTATACTGTCTCAAATTTTAATTACGCCAGGGATTGCGTTTTCTATAGTAAATTATTCAAAAAATAATTTTATACTGTCTCAAATTTTAATTACGCCAGGGATTGCCTTTTCTATAGTAAATTATTCAAAAAATAATTTTATACTGTCTCAAATTTTAATTACGCCCGGGATTGCCTTTTCTATAGTAAATTATTCAAAAAATAATTTTATACTGTCTCAAATTTTAAATACGCCAGGGATTGCCTTTTCTATAGTAAATTATTCAAAAAATAATTGTTTACTGTCGCAAATTTTAATTACGCCAGGGATTGCCTTTTCTATAGTAAATTGTTCAAAAAATAATTTTATACTGTCTCAAATTTTAATTACGCCAGGGATTGCCTTTTCTATAGTAAATTATTCAAAAATTCATTTTTTACTGTCTCAAATTTTAATTACGCCAGGGATTGCCTTTTCTATAGTAAATTATTCAAAAATTAATTGTTTACTGTCGCAAATTTTAACTACGCCAGGGATTGCCTTTTCTATAGTAAATTATTCAAAAAATAATTTTTTACTGTCGCAAATTATAATTACGCCAGGGATTGCCTTTTCTATAGTAAATTATTCAAAAAATAATTTTTTACTGTCGCAAATTATAATTACGCCAGGGATTGCCTTTTCTATAGTAAATTATTCAAAAATTCATTTTTTTACTGTCTCAAATTTTAATTACGCCAGGGATTGCCTTTTCTATAGTAAATTATTCAAAAATTCATTTTTTACTGTCTCAAATTTTAATTACGCCAGGGATTGCCTTTTCTATAGTAAATTATTCAAAAATTAATTTTATACTGTCGCAAATTATAATTACGCCAGGGATTGCCTTTTCTATTGTAAATTATTCAAAATTCATTTTTTACTGTCTCAAATTTTAATTACGCCAGGATTGCCTTTTCTATAGTAAATTATTCAAAAATTCATTTTTTACTGTCTCAAATTTTAAATACGCCAGGGATTGCCCTTTTCTATAGTAAATTATTCAAAAAATAATTTTTTCTGTCACAAATTTTAATTACGCCAGGATTGCCTTTTCTATAGTAAATTATTCAAAAAAATAATTTTATACTGTCTCAAATTTTAATTACGCCAGGGATTGCCTTTTCTATAGTAAATTATTCAAAAATTCATTTTTTACTGTCTCAAATTTTAATTACGCCATTCTATAGTAAATTATCCAAAAATTCATTTTATACTGTCGCAAATTTTAATTACGCCAGGGATTGCCTTTTCTATAGTAAATTATTCAAAAATTAATTGTTTACTGTCGCAAATTTTAATTACGCCAGGGATTGCCTTTTCTATAGTAAATTATTCAAAAATTAATTTTTTTCTGTCGCAAATTTTAATTACGCCAGGGATTGCCTTTTCTATAGTAAATTATTCAAAAATTAATTGTTTACTGTCGCAAATTTTAATTACGCCAGGGATTGCCTTTTCTATAGTAAATTATTCAAAAAATAATTTTTTACTGTCGCAGATTATAATTACGCCAGGGATTGCCTTTTCTCTAGTAAATTATTCAAAAAATAATTTTTTACTGTCGCAAATTATAATTACGCCAGGGATTGCCTTTTCTATAGTAAATTATTCAAAAATTTATTTTTTACTGTCTCAAATTTTAATTACGCCAGGGATTGCCTTTTCTATAGTAAATTATTCAAAAATTCATTTTTTACTGTCTCAAATTTTAATTACGCCAGGGATTGACTTTTCTATAGTAAATTATTCAAAAATTAATTTTATACTGTCGCAAATTTTAATTACGCCAGGGATTGCCTTTTCTATAGTAAATTATTCAAAAATTCATTTTTTACTGTCTCAAATTTTAATTACGCCAGGGATTGCCTTTTCTATAGTAAATTATTCAAAAAATAATTTTTTACTGTCGCAAATTATAATTACGCTAGGGATTGCCTTCTCTATAGTAAATTATTCAAAAATTAATTTTTTTCTGTCGCAAATTTTAATTACGCCAGGGATTGCCTTTTCTATAGTAAATTATTCAAAAAATAATTTTTTACTGTCGCAAATTTTAATTACGCCAGGGATTGCCTTTTCTATAGTAAATTATTCAAAAAATAATTTTTGACTGTCTTAAATTATAATTACGCCAGGGATTGCCTTTTCTATAGTAAATTATTCAAAAAATAATTTTTTACTGTCGCAAATTATAATTACGCCAGGGATTGCCTTTTCTATAGTAAATTATTCAAAAATACATTTTTTTACTGTCGCAAATTATAATTACGCCAGGGATTGCCTTTTCTATAGTAAATTATTCAAAAATTCATTTTTTACTGTGTCAAATTTTAATTACGCCAGGGATTGCCTTTTCTATAGTAAATTATTCAAAAATTATTTTTTACTGTCTCAAACTTTAATTACGCCAGCGATTGCCTTTTCTATAGTAAATTATTCAAAAATTAATTTTATACTGTCGCAAATTTTAATTACGCCAGGGATTGCCTTTTCTATAGTAAATTATTCAAAAATTCATTTTTTACTGTCTCAAATTTTAATTACGCCACGGATTGCCTTTTCTATAGTAAATTTTTCAAAAATTCATTTTTTACTGTCTCAAATTTAAATTACGCCAGGATTGCCTTTTCTATAGTAAATTATTCAAAAAATTCATTTTTTACTGTCTCAAATTTTAATTACGCCAGGGATTGCCTTTTCTATAGTAAATTATTCAAAAAATAATTTTTTACTGTCGCAAATTTTAATTACGCCAGGGATTGCCTTTTCTATAGTAAATTTTGCAAAAAATAATTTTTTACTGTCTCAAATTTTAATTACGCCAGGGATTGCCTTTTCTATAGTAAATTATTCAAAAAATAATTGTTTAGTGTCGCAAATTATAATTACGCCAGGGATTGCCTTTTCTATAGTAAATTATTCAAAAATTCATTTTTTACTGTCTCAAATTTTAATTACGCCAGGGATTGCCTTTTCTATAGTAAATTATTCAAAAATTCATTTTTTACTGTCTCAAATTTTAATTACGCCAAGGATTGCCTTTTCTATAGTAAATTATTCAAAAATTCATTTTTTACTGTCTCAAATTTTAATTACGCCAGGGATAGCCTTTTCTATAGTAAATTTTGCAAAAAATAATTTTTTACTGTCTCAAATTTTAATTACGCCAGGGATTGCCTTTTCTATAGTAAATTATTCAAAAAATAATTTTTTACTGTCGCAAATTTTAATTACGCCAGGGATTGCCTTTTCTATAGTAAATTTTGCAAAAACTAATTTTTTACTGTCGCAAATTTTAATTACGCCAGGGATTGCCTTTTCTATAGTAAATTATTCAAAAATTCATTTTTTACTGTCTCAAATTTTAATTACGCCAGGGATTGCCTTTTCTATAGTAAATTATTCAAAAAATAATTTTATACTGTCTCAAATTTTTAATTACGCCAGGGATTGCCTTTTCTATAGTAAATTATTCAAAAAATAATTTTTTTCTGTCGCAAATTTTAATTACGCCAGGGATTGCCTTTTCTATAGTAAATTATTCAAAAATTAATTGTTTACTGTCGCAAATTTTAATTACGCCAGGGATTGCCTTTTCTATAGTAAATTATTCAAAAATTAATTTTTTTCTGTCGCAAATTTTAATTACGCCAGGGATTGCCTTTTCTATAGAAAATTATTCAAAAAATAATTTTTTTCTGTCGCAAATTATAATTACGCCCGGGATTGCCTTTTCTATAGTAAATTATTCAAAAATTCATTTTTTACTGTCTCAAATTTTAATTACGCCAAGGATTGCCTTTTCTATAATAAATTATTCAAAAAATAATTTTTTACTGTCGCAAATTTTAATTACGCCAGGGATTGCCTTTTCTATAGTAAATTATTCAAAAAATAATTTTTTACTGTCTCAAATTTTAATTACGCCAGGGATTGCCTTTTCTATAGTAAATTATTCAAAAAATTCATTTTTTACTGTCTCAAATTTTAATTACGCCAGGGTTTGCCTTTTCTATAGTAAATTATTCAAAAAATAATTTTATACTGTCTCAAATTTTAATTACGCCAGGGATTGCCTTTTCTATAGTAAATTATTCAAAAAATAATTTTTTATTGTCTCAAATTTTAATTACGCCAGGGATTGCCTTTTCTATAGTAAATTATTCAAAAAATAATTTTATACTGTCTCAAATTTTAATTACGCCAGGGATTGCCTTTTCTATAGTAAATTATTCAAAAATTAATTTTTTTCTGTCGCAAATTTTAATTACGCCAGGGATTGCCTTTTCTATAGTAAATTATTCAAAAATTAATTGTTTACTGTCGCAAATTTTAATTACGCCAGGGATTGCCTTTTCTATAGTAAATTATTCAAAAAATAATTTTTTACTGTCGCAAATTATAATTACGCCAGGGATTGCCTTTTCTATAGTAAATTATTCAAAAATTCATTTTTTACTGTCTCAAATTTTAATTACGCCAGGGATTGCCTTTTCTATAGTAAATTATTCAAAAAATAATTTTTTACTGTCGCAAATTTTAAATACGCCAGGGATTGCCTTTTCTATAGTAAATTATACAAAAATTCATTTTTTACTGTCTCAAATTTTAATTACGCCAGGGATTGCCTTTTCTATAGTAAATTATTCAAAAAATAATTTTTACTGTCGCAAATTTTAATTACGCCAGGGATTGCCTTTTCTATAGTAAATTATTCAAAAATTCATTTGTACTGTCTCAAGTTTTAATTACGCCAGGGATTGCCTTTTCTATAGTAAATTATTCAAAAAATTCATTTTTTACTGTCTCAAATTTTAATTACGCCAGGGATTGCCTTATAATAAATTATTCAAAAATTAATTGTTTGCTGTCGCAAATTTTAATTACGCCAGGGATTGCCTTTTCTATAGTAAATTATTCAAAAATTAATTTTTTTCTGTCACAAATTTTAATTACGCCAGGGATTGCCTTTTGTATAGTAAATTATTCAAAAAATAATTTTTTACTGTCTCATCTTTTAATTACGCCAGGGATTGCCTTTTCTATAGTAAATTATTCAAAAATTCATTTTTTACTGTCTCAAATTTTAATTACGCCAGGGATTGCCTTTTCTATAGTAAATTATTCAAAAAATAATTTTTTACTGTCGCAAATTTTAAATACTCCAGGGATTGCCTTTTCTATAGTAAATTATTCAAAAATTCATTTTTAACTGTCTCAAATTTTAATTACGCCAGGGATTGCCTTTTCTATAGTAAATTTTGCAAAAAATAATTTTTTACTGTCGCAAATTATAATTACGCCAGGGATTGCCTTTTCTGTAGTAAATTATTCAAAAAATAATTTTTTACTGTCGCAAATTATAATTACGCCAGGGATTGCCTTTTCTATAGTAAATTATTCAAAAATTCATTTTTTACTATCGCAAATTATAATTACGCCAGGGATTGCCTTTTCTATAGTAAATTATTCAAAAATTCATTTTTTACTGTCTCAAATTTTAATTACGCCAGGGATTGCCTTTTCTATAGTAAATTATTCAAAAATTCATTTTTTACTGTCTCAAATTTTAATTACGCCAGGGATTGCCTTTTCTATAGTAAATTATTCAAAAATTAATTTTATACTGTCGCAAATTTTAATTACGCCAGGGATTGCCTTTTCTATAGTAAATTATTCAAAAATTCATTTTTTACTGTCTCAAATTTTAATTACGCCAGGGATTGCCTTTTCTCTAGTAAATTTTTCAAAAATTCATTTTTTACTGTCTCAAATTTTAATTACGCCAGGGATTGCCTTTTCTATAGTAAATTATTCAAAAAATTCATTTTTTACTGTCTCAAATTTTAATTACGCCAGGGATTGCCTTTTCTATAGTAAATTATTCAAAAAATAATTTTTTACTGTCGCAAATTTTAATTACGCCAGGGATTGCCTTTTCTATAGTAAATTTTGCAAAAAATAATTTTTTACTGTCTCAAATTTTAATTACGCCAGGGGATTGCCTTTTCTATAGTAAATTATTCAAAAAATAATTGTTTAGTGTCGCAAATTATAATTACGCCAGGGATTGCCTTTTCTATAGTAAATTATTCAAAAATTCATTTTTTACTGTCTCAAATTTTAATTACGCCAGGGATTGCCTTTTCTATAGTAAATTATTCAAAAATTCATTTTTTACTGTCTCAAATTTTAATTACGCCAAGGATTGCCTTTTCTATAGTAAATTATTCAAAAATTCATTTTTTACTGTCTCAAATTTTAATTACGCCAGGGATAGCCTTTTCTATAGTAAATTTTGCAAAAAATAATTTTTTACTGTCTCAAATTTTAATTACGCCAGGGATTGCCTTTTCTATAGTAAATTATTCAAAAAATAATTTTTTACTGTCGCAAATTTTAATTACGCCAGGGATTGCCTTTTCTATAGTAAATTTTGCAAAAACTAATTTTTTACTGTCGCAAATTTTAATTACGCCAGGGATTGCCTTTTCTATAGTAAATTATTCAAAAATTCATTTTTTACTGTCTCAAATTTTAATTACGCCAGGGATTGCCTTTTCTATAGTAAATTATTCAAAAAATAATTTTATACTGTCTCAAATTTTAATTACGCCAGGGATTGCCTTTTCTATAGTAAATTATTCAAAAAATAATTTTTTTCTGTCGCAAATTTTAATTACGCCAGGGATTGCCTTTTCTATAGTAAATTATTCAAAAATTAATTGTTTACTGTCGCAAATTTTAATTACGCCAGGGATTGCCTTTTCTATAGTAAATTATTCAAAAATTAATTTTTTTCTGTCGCAAATTTTAATTACGCCAGGGATTGCCTTTTCTATAGTAAATTATTCAAAAAATAATTTTTTTCTGTCGCAAATTATAATTACGCCCGGGATTGCCTTTTCTATAGTAAATTATTCAAAAATTAATTGTTTACTGTCGCAAATTTTAATTACGCCAGGGATTGCCTTTTCTATAGTAAATTATTCAAAAATTAATTTTTTCTGTCGCAAATTTTAATTACGCCAGGGATTGCCTTTTCTATAGTAAATTATTCAAAAAATAATTTTTTTCTGTCGCAAATTATAATTACGCCCGGGATTGCCTTTTCTATAGTAAATTATTCAAAAATTCATTTTTTACTGTCTCAAATTTTAATTACGCCAAGGATTGCCTTTTCTATAATAAATTATTCAAAAATAATTTTTTACTGTCGCAAATTTTAATTACGCCAGGGATTGCCTTTTCTATAGTAAATTATTCAAAAAATAATTTTTTACTGTCTCAAATTTTAATTACGCCAGGGATTGCCTTTTCTATAGTAAATTATTCAAAAAATTCATTTTTTACTGTCTCAAATTTTAATTACGCCAGGGATTGCCTTTTCTATAGTAAATTATTCAAAAAATAATTTTATACTGTCTCAAATTTTAATTACGCCAGGGATTGCCTTTTCTATAGTAAATTATTCAAAAAATAATTTTTTATTGTCTCAAATTTTAATTACGCCAGGGATTGCCTTTTCTATAGTAAATTATTCAAAAAATAATTTTATACTGTCTCAAATTTTAATTACGCCAGGGATTGCCTTTTCTATAGTAAATTATTCAAAAATTAATTTTTTCTGTCGCAAATTTTAATTACGCCAGGGATTGCCTTTTCTATAGTAAATTATTCAAAAATTAATTGTTTACTGTCGCAAATTTTAATTACGCCAGGGATTGCCTTTTCTATAGTAAATTATTCAAAAAATAATTTTTTACTGTCGCAAATTATAATTACGCCAGGGATTGCCTTTTCTATAGTAAATTATTCAAAAATTCATTTTTTACTGTCTCAAATTTTAAATACGCCAGGGATTGCCTTTTCTAAAGTAAATTATTCAAAAATTCATTTTTTACTGTCTCAAATTTTAATTACGCCAGGGATTGCCTTTTCTATAGTAAATTATTCAAAAAATAATTTTTTACTGTCGCAAATTATAATTACGCCAGGGATTGCCTTTTCTATAGTAAATTTTGCAAAAAATAATTTTTTACTGTCGCAAATTTTAATTACGCCAGGGATTACCTTTTCTATAGTAAATTATTCAAAAAATAATTTTTTTCTGTCGCAAATTTTAATTACGCCAGGGATTGCCTTTTCTATAGTAAATTATTCAAAAATTCATTTTTTACTGTCTCAAATTTTAATTACGCCAGGGATTGCCTTTTCTATAGTAAATTATTCAAAAAATTCATTTTTTACTGTCTCAAATTTTAATTACGCCAGGGATTGCCTTTTCTATAGTAAATTATTCAAAAATTAATTGTTTACTGTCGCAAATTTTAATTACGCCAGGGATTGCCTTTTCTATAGTAAATTATTCAAAAATTAATTTTTTTCTGTCGCAAATTTTAATTACGTCAGGAATTGCCTTTTCTATAGTAAATTATTCAAAAAATAATTGTTTAGTGTCTCAAATTTTAATTATGCCAGGGATTGCCTTTTGTATAGTAAATTATTCAAAAAATAATTTTTTACTGTCTCATCTTTTAATTACGCCAGGGATTGCCTTTTCTATAGTAAATTATTCAAAAATTCATTTTTTACTGTCTCAAATTTTAATTACGCCAGGGATTGCCTTTTCTATAGTAAATTATTCAAAAAATAATTTTTTTACTGTCGCAAATTTTAAATACGCCAGGGATTGCCTTTTCTATAGTAAATTATTCAAAAATTCATTTTTTACTGTCTCAAATTTTAATTACGCCAGGGATTGCCTTTTCTATAGTAAATTTTGCAAAAACTAATTTTTTACTGTCGCAAATTTTAATTACGCCAGGGATTGCCTTTTCTATAGTAAATTATTCAAAAAATAATTGTTTAGTGTCTCAAATTTTAATTACGCCAGGGATTGCCTTTTGTATAGTAAATTATTCAAAAAATAATTTTTTTCTGTCGCAAATTTTAATTACGCCAGGGATTGCCTTTTTTATAGTAAATTTTGCAAAAATTAATTTTTTACTGTCTCAAATTTTAATTACGCCAGGGATTGCCTTATAATAAATTATTCAAAAATTAATTGTTTGCTGTCGCAAATTTTAATTACGCCAGGGATTGCCTTTTCTATAGTAAATTATTCAAAAATTAATTTTTTTCTGTCGCAAATTTTAATTACGCCAGGGATTGCTTTTCTATAGTAAATTATTCAAAAAATAATTTTTTACTGTCGCAAATTTTAATTACGCCAGGGATTGCCTTTTCTATAGTAAATTATTCAAAAATTCATTTGTACTGTCTCAAGTTTTAATTACGCCAGGGATTGCCTTTTCTATAGTAAATTATTCAAAAAATTCATTTTTTACTGTCTCAAATTTTAATTACGCCAGGGATTGCCTTATAATAAATTATTCAAAAATTAATTGTTTTGCTGTCGCAAATTTTAATTACGCCAGGGATTGCCTTTTGTATAGTAAATTATTCAAAAAATAATTTTTTACTGTCTCATCTTTTAATTACGCCAGGGATTGCCTTTTCTATAGTAAATTATTCAAAAATTCATTTTTTACTGTCTCAAATTTTAATTACGCCAGGGATTGCCTTTTCTATAGTAAATTATTCAAAAAATAATTTTTTTACTGTCGCAAATTTTAAATACGCCAGGGATTGCCTTTTCTATAGTAAATTATTCAAAAATTCATTTTTAACTGTCTCAAATTTTAATTACGCCAGGGATTGCCTTTTCTATAGTAAATTTTGCAAAAAATAATTTTTTACTGTCGCAAATTATAATTATGCCAGGGATTGCCTTTTCTGTAGTAAATTATTCAAAAAATAATTTTTTACTGTCGCAAATTATAATTACGCCAGGGATTGCCTTTTCTATAGTAAATTATTCAAAAATTCATTTTTTACTATCGCAAATTATAATTACGCCAGGGATTGCCTTTTCTATAGTAAATTATTCAAAAATTCATTTTTTACTGTCTCAAATTTTAATTACGCCAGGGATTGCCTTTTCTATAGTAAATTATTCAAAAATTCATTTTTTACTGTCTCAAATTTTAATTACGCCAGGGATTGCCTTTTCTATAGTAAATTATTCAAAAATTAATTTTATACTGTCGCAAATTTTAATTACGCCAGGGATTGCCTTTTCTATAGTAAATTATTCAAAAATTCATTTTTTACTGTCTCAAATTTTAATTACGCCAGGGATTGCCTTTTCTCTAGTAAATTTTTCAAAATTCATTTTTTACTGTCTCAAATTTTAATTACGCCAGGGATTGCCTTTTCTATAGTAAATTATTCAAAAAATTCATTTTTTACTGTCTCAAATTTTAATTACGCCAGGGATTGCCTTTTCTATAGTAAATTATCAAAAATTCATTTTTTACTGTCTCAAATTTTAATTACGCCAGGGATTGCCTTTTCTATAGTAAATTTTGCAAAAACTAATTTTTTACTGTCGCAAATTTTAATTACGCCAGGGATTGCCTTTTCTATAGTAAATTATTCAAAAATTCATTTTTTACTGTCTCAAATTTTAATTACGCCAGGGATTGCCTTTTCTATAGTAAATTATTCAAAAAATAATTTTATACTGTCTCAAATTTTAATTACGCCAGGGATTGCCTTTTCTATAGTAAATTATTCAAAAAATAATTTTTTTCTGTCGCAAATTTTAATTACGCCAGGGATTGCCTTTTCTATAGTAAATTATTCAAAAATTAATTGTTTACTGTCGCAAATTTTAATTACGCCAGGGATTGCCTTTTCTATAGTAAATTATTCAAAAATTAATTTTTTTCTGTCGCAAATTTTAATTACGCCAGGGATTGCCTTTTCTATAGTAAATTATTCAAAAAATAATTTTTTTCTGTCGCAAATTATAATTTCGCCCGGGATTGCCTTTTCTATAGTAAATTATTCAAAAATTCATTTTTTACTGTCTCAAATTTTAATTACGCCAAGGATTGCCTTTTCTATAATAAATTATTCAAAAAATAATTTTTTACTGTCGCAAATTTTAATTACGCCAGGGATTGCCTTTTCTATAGTAAATTATTCAAAAAATAATTTTTTACTGTCTCAAATTTTAATTACGCCAGGGATTGCCTTTTCTATAGTAAATTATTCAAAAAATTCATTTTTTACTGTCTCAAATTTTAATTACGCCAGGGATTGCCTTTTCTATAGTAAATTATTCAAAAAATAATTTTATACTGTCTCAAATTTTAATTACGCCAGGGATTGCCTTTTCTATAGTAAATTATTCAAAAAATAATTTTTTATTGTCTCAAATTTTAATTACGCCAGGGATTGCCTTTTCTATAGTAAATTATTCAAAAAATAATTTTATACTGTCTCAAATTTTAATTACGCCAGGGATTGCCTTTTCTATAGTAAATTATTCAAAAATTAATTTTTTTCTGTCGCAAATTTTAATTACGCCAGGGATTGCCTTTTCTATAGTAAATTATTCAAAAATTAATTGTTTACTGTCGCAAATTTAATTACGCCAGGGATTGCCTTTTCTATAGTAAATTATTCAAAAAATAATTTTTTACTGTCGCAAATTATAATTACGCCAGGGATTGCCTTTTCTATAGTAAATTATTCAAAAATTCATTTTTTACTGTCTCAAATTTTAAATACGCCAGGGATTGCCTTTTCTAAAGTAAATTATTCAAAAATTCATTTTTTACTGTCTCAAATTTTAATTACGCCAGGGATTGCCTTTTCTATAGTAAATTATTCAAAAATTCATTTTTTACTGTCTCAAATTTTAATTACGCCAGGGATTGCCTTTTCTATAGTAAATTATTAAAAAAATAATTTTATACTGTCTCAAATTTTAATTACGCCAGGGATTGCCTTTTCTATAGAAAATTATTCAAAAATTCATTTTTTAGTGTTGCAAATTTTAATTACGCCAGGGATTGCCTTTTCTATAGTAAATTATTCAAAAAATAACTGTTTACTGTCTCAAATTTTAATTACGCCAGGGATTGCCTTTTCTATAGTATATTATTCAAAAAATAATTTTTTACTGTCTTAAATTTTAATTACGCCAGGGATTGCCTTTTCTATAGTAAATTATTCAAAAATTCATTTTTTACTGTCTCAAATTTTAATTACGCCAGGGATTGCCTTTTCTATAGTAAAATATTCAAAAAAAAATTTTTTACTGTCGCAAATTATAATTACGCCAGGGATTGCCTTTTCTATAGTAAATTATTCAAAAATTCATTTTATACTGTCGCAAATTTTAATTACGCCAGGGTTTGCCTTTTCTATAGTAAATTTCTAAAAATTCATTTTTTTCTGTCTCAAATTTTAATTACGCCAGGGATTGCCTTTTCTATAGTAAATTATTCAAAAAATAATTTTTTTACTGTCGCAAATTATAATTACGCCAGGGATTGCCTTTTCTATAGTAAATTTTGCAAAAAATAATTTTTTACTGTCGCAAATTTTAATTACGCCAGGGATTACCTTTTCTATAGTAAATTATTCAAAAAATAATTTTTTTCTGTCGCAAATTTTAATTACGCCAGGGATTGCCTTTTCTATAGTAAATTATTCAAAAATTCATTTTTTACTGTCTCAAATTTTAATTACGCCAGGGATTGCCTTTTCTATAGTAAATTATTCAAAAAATTCATTTTTTACTGTCTCAAATTTTAATTACGCCAGGGATTGCCTTTTCTATAGTAAATTATTCAAAAATTAATTGTTTACTGTCGCAAATTTTAATTACGCCAGGGATTGCCTTTTCTATAGTAAATTATTCAAAAATTCATTTTTTACTGTCTCAAATTTTAATTACGCCAGGGATTGCCTTTTCTATAGTAAATTATTCAAAAAATAATTTTTTACTGTCGCAAATTTTAAATACGCCAGGAATTGCCTTTTCTATAGTAAATTATTCAAAAATTCATTTTTTACTGTCTCAAATTTTAATTACGCCAGGGATTGCCTTTTCTATAGTAAATTTTGCAAAAACTAATTTTTTACTGTCGCAAATTTTAATTACGCCAGGGATTGCCTTTTCTATAGTAAATTATTCAAAAAATAATTGTTTAGTGTCTCAAATTTTAATTACGCCAGGGATTGCCTTTTGTATAGTAAATTATTCAAAAAATAATTTTTTTCTGTCGCAAATTTTAATTACGCCAGGGATTGCCTTTTTTATAGTAAATTTTGCAAAAATTAATTTTTTACTGTCTCAAATTTTAATTACGCCAGGGATTGCCTTATAATAAATTATTCAAAAATTAATTGTTTGCTGTCGCAAATTTTAATTACGCCAGGGATTGCCTTTTCTATAGTAAATTATTCAAAAATTAATTTTTTTCTGTCGCAAATTTTAATTACGACAGGGATTGCTTTTCTATAGTAAATTATTCAAAAAATAATTTTTTACTGTCGCAAATTTTAATTACGCCAGGGATTGCCTTTTCTATAGTAAATTATTCAAAAATTCATTTGTACTGTCTCAAGTTTTAATTACGCCAGGGATTGCCTTTTCTATAGTAAATTATTCAAAAAATTCATTTTTTACTGTCTCAAATTTTAATTACGCCAGGGATTGCCTTATAATAAATTATTCAAAAATTAATTGTTTGCTGTCGCAAATTTTAATTACGCCAGGGATTGCCTTTTCTATAGTAAATTATTCAAAAATTAATTTTTTTCTGTCGCAAATTTTAATTACGCCAGGGATTGCTTTTCTATAGTAAATTATTCAAAAAATAATTTTTTACTGTCGCAAATTTTAATTACGCCAGGGATTGCCTTTTGTATAGTAAATTATTCAAAAATTAATTGTTTACTGTCGCAAATTTTAATTACGCCAGGGATTGCCTTTTCTATAGTAAATTATGCAAAAACTAATTTTTTACTGTCGCAAATTTTAATTACGCCAGGGATTGCCTTTTCTATAGTAAATTATTCAAAAAATAATTTTTTACTGTCTCAAATTTTAATTACGCCAGGGATTGCTTTTCTATAGTAAATTATTCAAAAAATAATTTTTTACTGTCGCAAATTTTAATTACGCCAGGGATTGCCTTTTCTATAGTAAATTATTCAAAAATTCATTTTTACTGTCTCAAGTTTTAATTACGCCAGGGATTGCCTTTTCTATAGTAAATTATTCAAAAAATTCATTTTTTACTGTCTCAAATTTTAATTGCGCCAGGGATTGCCTTATAATAAATTATTCAAAAATTAATTGTTTGCTGTCGCAAATTTTAATTACGCCAGGGATGATTGCCTTTTCTATAGTAAATTATTCAAAAATTAATTTTTTTCTGTCGCAAATTTTAATTACGCCAGGGATTGCCTTTTCTATAGTAAATTATTCAAAAATTCATTTTTTACTGTCGCAAATTTTAATTACGCCAGGGATTGACTTTTCTATAGTAAATTATTCAAAAATTCATTTATACTGTCTCAAATTTTAATTACGCCAGGGATTGCCTTTTCTATAGTAAATTATTCAAAAAATAATTTTTTTCTGTCGCAAATTTTAATTACGCCAGGGATTGCCTTTTCTATAGTAAATTATTCAAAAATTAATTGTTTACTGTCGCAAATTTTAATTACGCCAGGGATTGCCTTTTCTATAGTAAATTATTCAAAAATTAATTTTTTTCTGTCGCAAATTTTAATTACGCCAGGGATTGCCTTTTCTATAGTAAATTATTCAAAAAATAATTTTTTTCTGTCGCAAATTATAATTACGCCCGGGATTGCCTTTTCTATAGTAAATTATTCAAAAATTCATTTTTTACTGTCTCAAATTTTAATTACGACAAGGATTGCCTTTTCTATAATAAATTATTCAAAAAATAATTTTTTACTGTCGCAAATTTTAATTACGCCAGGGATTGCCTTTTCTATAGTAAATTATTCAAAAAATAATTTTTTACTGTCTCAAATTTTAATTACGCCAGGGATTGCCTTTTCTATAGTAAATTATTCAAAAAATTCATTTTTTACTGTCTCAAATTTTAATTACGCCAGGGATTGCCTTTTCTATAGTAAATTATTCAAAAAATAATTTTTATACTGTCTCAAATTTTAATTACGCCAGGGATTGCCTTTTCTATAGTAAATTATTCAAAAAATAATTTTTTATTGTCTCAAATTTTAATTACGCCAGGGATTGCCTTTTCTATAGTAAATTATTCAAAAAATAATTTTATACTGTCTCAAATTTTAATTACGGCAGGGATTGCCTTTTCTATAGTAAATTATTCAAAAATTAATTTTTTTCTGTCGCAAATTTTAATTACGCCAGGGATTGCCTTTTCTATAGTAAATTATTCAAAAATTAATTGTTTACTGTCGCAAATTTTAATTACGCCAGGGATTGCCTTTTCTATAGTAAATTATTCAAAAAATAATTTTTTACTGTCGCAAATTATAATTACGCCAGGGATTGCCTTTTCTATAGTAAATTATTCAAAAATTCATTTTTTACTGTCTCAAATTTTAAATACGCCAGGGATTGCCTTTTCTAAAGTAAATTATTCAAAAATTCATTTTTTACTGTCTCAAATTTTAATTACGCCAGGGATTGCCTTTTCTATAGTAAATTATTCAAAAAATAATTTTTTATTGTCTCAAATTTTAATTACGCCAGGGATTGCCTTTTCTATAGTAAATTATTCAAAAAATAATTTTATACTGTCTCAAATTTTAATTACGCCAGGGATTGCCTTTTCTATAGTACATTATTCAAAAAATAATTTTTTACTGTCGCAAATTATAATTACGCCAGGGATTGCCTTTTCTATAGTAAATTATTCAAAAATTCATTTTTTACTGTCTCAAATTTTAAATACGCCAGGGATTGCCTTTTCTAAAGTAAATTATTCAAAAATTCATTTTTTACTGTCTCAAATTTTAATTACGCCAGGGATTGCCTTTTCTATAGTAAATTATTCAAAAAATAATTTTTTACTGTCGCAAATTATAATTACGCCAGGGATTGCCTTTTCTATAGTAAATTATTCAAAAATTCATTTTTTACTGTCTCAAATTTTAAATACGCCAGGGATTGCCTTTTCTAAAGTAAATTATTCAAAAATTCATTTTTTACTGTCTCAAATTTTAATTACGCCAGGGATTGCCTTTTCTATAGTAAATTATTCAAAAAATAATTTTTTTCTGTCGCAAATTATAATTACGCCCGGGATTGCCTTTTCTATAGTAAATTATTCAAAAATTCATTTTTTACTGTCTCAAATTTTAATTACGCCAAGGATTGCCTTTTCTATAATAAATTATTCAAAAAATAATTTTTTACTGTCGCAAATTTTAATTACGCCAGGGATTGCCTTTTCTATAGTAAATTATTCAAAAAATAATTTTTTACTGTCTCAAATTTTAATTACGAAAGGGATTGCCTTTTCTATAGTAAATTATTCAAAAAATTTATTTTTTACTGTCTCAAATTTTAATTACGGCAGGGATTGCCTTTTCTATAGTAAATTATTCAAAAAATATTTTTATACTGTCTCAAATTTTAATTACGCCAGGGATTGCCTTTTCTATAGTAAATTATTCAAAAAATAATTTTTTATTGTCTCAAATTTTAATTACGCCAGGGATTGCCTTTTCTATAGTAAATTATTCAAAAAATAATTTTATACTGTCTCAAATTTTAATTACGGCAGGGATTGCCTTTTCTATAGTAAATTATTCAAAAATTAATTTTTTTCTGTCGCAAATTTTAATTACGCCAGGGATTGCCTTTTCTATAGTAAATTATTCAAAAATTAATTGTTTACTGTCGCAAATTTTAATTACGCCAGGGATTGCCTTTTCTATAGTAAATTATTCAAAAAATAATTTTTTACTGTCGCAAATTATAATTACGCCAGGGATTGCCTTTTCTATAGTAAATTATTCAAAAATTCATTTTTTACTGTCTCAAATTTTAAATACGCCAGGGATTGCCTTTTCTAAAGTAAATTATTCAAAAATTCATTTTTTACTGTCTCAAATTTTAATTACGCCAGGGATTGCCTTTTCTATAGTAAATTATTCAAAAATTCATTTTTTACTGTCTCAAATTTTAATTACGCCAGGGATTGCCTTTTCTATAGTAAATTATTAAAAAAATAATTTTATACTGTCTCAAATTTTAATTAGGCCAGGGATTGCCTTTTCTATAGTAAATTATTCAAAAATTCATTTTTTAGTGTCGCAAATTTTAATTACGCCAGGGATTGGCTTTTCTATAGTAAATTATTCAAAAAATAACTGTTTACTGTCTCAAATTTTAATTACGCCAGGGATTGCCTTTTCTATAGTATATTATTCAAAAAATAATTTTTTACTGTCTTAAATTTTAATTACGCCAGGGATTGCCTTTTCTATAGTAAATTATTCAAAAATTCATTTTTTACTGTCTCAAATTTTAATTACGCCAGGGATTGCCTTTTCTATAGTAAATTATTCAAAAAATAATTTTTTACTGTCGCAAATTATAATTACGCCAGGGATTGCCTTTTCTATAGTAAATTATTCAAAAATTCATTTTATACTGTCGCAAATTTTAATTACGCCAGGGATTGCATTTTCTATAGTAAATTATTCTAAAAATTCATTTTTTTCTGTCTCAAATTTTAATTACGCCAGGGATTGCCTTTTCTATAGTAAATTATTCAAAAAATAATTTTTTACTGTCGCAAATTATAATTACGCCAGGGATTGCCTTTTCTATAGTAAATTTTGCAAAAAATAATTTTTTACTGTCGCAAATTTTAATTACGCCAGGGATTACCTTTTCTATAGTAAATTATTCAAAAAATAATTTTTTTCTGTCGCAAATTTTAATTACGCCAGGGATTGCCTTTTCTATAGTAAATTATTCAAAAATTCATTTTTTACTGTCTCAAGTTTTAATTACGCCAGGGATTGCCTTTTCTATAGTAAATTATTCAAAAAATTCATTTTTTACTGTCGCAAATTTTAATTACGCCAGGGATTGCCTTTTGTATAGTAAATTATTCAAAAATTAATTGTTTACTGTCGCAAATTTTAATTACGCCAGGGATTGCCTTTTCTATAGTAAATTATGCAAAAACTAATTTTTTACTGTCGCAAATTTTAATTACGCCAGGGATTGCCATTTCTATAGTAAATTATTCAAAAAATAATTTTTTACTGTCTCAAATTTTAATTACGCCAGGGATTGCTTTTCTATAGTAAATTATTCAAAAAATAATTTTTTACTGTCGCAAATTTTAATTACGCCAGGGATTGCCTTTTCTATAGTAAATTATTCAAAAATTCATTTTTACTGTCTCAAGTTTTAATTACGCCAGGGATTGCCTTTTCTATAGTAAATTATTCAAAAAATTCATTTTTTACTGTCTCAAATTTTAATTGCGCCAGGGATTGCCTTATAATAAATTATTCAAAAATTAATTGTTTGCTGTCGCAAATTTTAATTACGCCAGGGATTGCCTTTTCTATAGTAAATTATTCAAAAATTAATTTTTTTCTGTCGCAAATTTTAATTACGCCAGGGATTGCCTTTTCTATAGTAAATTATTCAAAAATTCATTTTTTACTGTCGCAAATTTTAATTACGCCAGGGATTGACTTTTCTATAGTAAATTATTCAAAAATTCATTTATACTGTCTCAAATTTTAATTACGCCAGGGATTGCCTTTTCTATAGTAAATTATTCAAAAAATAATTTTTTTCTGTCGCAAATTTTAATTACGCCAGGGATTGCCTTTTCTATAGTAAATTATTCAAAAATTAATTGTTTACTGTCGCAAATTTTAATTACGCCAGGGATTGCCTTTTCTATAGTAAATTATTCAAAAATTAATTTTTTTCTGTCGCAAATTTTAATTACGCCAGGGATTGCCTTTTCTATAGTAAATTATTCAAAAAATAATTTTTTTCTGTCGCAAATTATAATTACGCCCGGGATTGCCTTTTCTATAGTAAATTATTCAAAAATTCATTTTTTACTGTCTCAAATTTTAATTACGCCAAGGATTGCCTTTTCTATAATAAATTATTCAAAAAATAATTTTTTACTGTCGCAAATTTTAATTACGCCAGGGATTGCCTTTTCTATAGTAAATTATTCAAAAAATAATTTTTTACTGTCTCAAATTTTAATTACGCCAGGGAGTGCCTTTTCTATAGTAAATTATTCAAAAAATTCATTTTTTACTGTCTCAAATTTTAACTACGCCAGGGATTGCCTTTTCTATAGTAAATTATTCAAAAAATAATTTTATACTGTCTCAAATTTTAATTACGCCAGGGATTGCCTTTTCTATAGTAAATTATTCAAAAAATAATTTTTTATTGTCTCAAATTTTAATTACGCCAGGGATTGCCTTTTCTATAGTAAATTATTCAAAAAATAATTTTATACTGTCTCAAATTTTAATTACGGCAGGGATTGCCTTTTCTATAGTAAATTATTCAAAAATTAATTTTTTTCTGTCGCAAATTTTAATTACGCCAGGGATTGCCTTTTCTATAGTAAATTATTCAAAAATTAATTGTTTACTGTCGCAAATTTTAATTACGCCAGGGATTGCCTTTTCTATAGTAAATTATTCAAAAAATAATTTTTTACTGTCGCAAATTATAATTACGCCAGGGATTGCCTTTTCTATAGTAAATTATTCAAAAATTCATTTTTTACTGTCTCAAATTTTAAATACGCCAGGGATTGCCTTTTCTAAAGTAAATTATTCAAAAATTCATTTTTTACTATCTCAAATTTTAATTACGCCAGGGATTGCCTTTTCTATAGTAAATTATTCAAAAATTCATTTTTTACTGTCTCAAATTTTAATTACGCCAGGGATTGCCTTTTCTATAGTAAATTATTAAAAAAATAATTTTATACTGTCTCAAATTTTAATTAGGCCAGGGATTGCCTTTTCTATAGTAAATTATTCAAAAATTCATTTTTTAGTGTCGCAAATTTTAATTACGCCAGGGATTGGCTTTTCTATAGTAAATTATTCAAAAAATAACTGTTTACTGTCTCAAATTTTAATTACGCCAGGGATTGCCTTTTCTATAGTATATTATTCAAAAAATAATTTTTTACTGTCTTAAATTTTAATTACGCCAGGGATTGCCTTTTCTATAGTAAATTATTCAAAAATTCATTTTTTACTGTCTCAAATTTTAATTACGCCAGGGATTGCCTTTTCTATAGTAAATTATTCAAAAAATAATTTTTTACTGTCGCAAATTATAATTACGCCAGGGATTGCCTTTTCTATAGTAAATTATTCAAAAATTCATTTTATACTGTCGCAAATTTTAATTACGCCAGGGATTGCCTTTTCTATAGTAAATTATTCTAAAAATTCATTTTTTTCTGTCTCAAATTTTAATTACGCCAGGGATTGCCTTTTCTATAGTAAATTATTCAAAAAATAATTTTTTACTGTCGCAAATTATAATTACGCCAGGGATTGCCTTTTCTATAGTAAATTTTGCAAAAAATAATTTTTTACTGTCGCAAATTTTAATTACGCCAGGGATTACCTTTTCTATAGTAAATTATTCAAAAAATAATTTTTTTCTGTCGCAAATTTTAATTACGCCAGGGATTGCCTTTTCTATAGTAAATTATTCAAAAATTCATTTTTTACTGTCTCAAGTTTTAATTACGCCAGGGATTGCCTTTTCTATAGTAAATTATTCAAAAAATTCATTTTTTACTGTCTCAAATTTTAATTACGCCAGGGATTGCCTTTTCTATAGTAAATTATTCAAAAATTAATTGTTTACTGTCGCAAATTTTAATTACGCCAGGGATTGCCTTTTCTATAGTAAATTATTCAAAAATTAATTTTTTTCTGTCGCAAATTTTAATTACGTCAGGAATTGCCTTTTCTATAGTAAATTATTCAAAAAATAATTGTTTAGTGTCTCAAATTTTAATTATGTCAGGGATTGCCTTTTGTATAGTAAATTATTCAAAAAATAATTTTTTACTGTCTCAAATTTTAATTACGCCAGGGATTGCCTTTTCTATAGTAAATTATTCAAAAATTCATTTTTTACTGTCTCAAATTTTAATTACGCCAGGGATTGCCTTTTCTATAGTAAATTATTCAAAAAATAATTTTTTACTGTCGCAAATTTTAAATACGCCAGGGATTGCCTTTTCTATAGTAAATTATTCAAAAGTTCATTTTTTACTGTTTCAAATTTTAATTACGCCAGGGATTGCCTTTTCTATAGTAAATTTTGCAAAAACTAATTTTTTACTGTCGCAAATTTTAATTACGCCAGGGATTGCCTTTTCTATAGTAAATTATTCAAAAAATAATTGTTTAGTGTCTCAAATTTTAATTACGCCAGGGATTGCCTTTTGTATAGTAAATTATTCAAAAAATAATTTTTTTCTGTCGCAAATTTTAATTACGCCAGGGATTGCCTTTTTTATAGTAAATTTTGCAAAAATTAATTTTTTACTGTCTCAAATTTTAATTACGCCAGGGATTGCCTTATAATAAATTATTCAAAAATTAATTGTTTGCTGTCGCAAATTTTAATTACGCCAGGGATTGCCTTTTCTATAGTAAATTATTCAAAAATTAATTTTTTTCTGTCGCAAATTTTAATTACGCCAGGGATTGCTTTTCTATAGTAAATTATTCAAAAAATAATTTTTTACTGTCGCAAATTTTAATTACGCCAGGGATTGCCTTTTCTATAGTAAATTATTCAAAAATTCATTTGTACTGTCTCAAGTTTTAATTACGCCAGGGATTGCCTTTTCTATAGTAAATTATTCAAAAAATTCATTTTTTACTGTCTCAAATTTTAATTACGCCAGGGATTGCCTTATAATAAATTATTCAAAAATTAATTGTTTGCTGTCGCAAATTTTAATTACGCCAGGGATTGCCTTTTCTATAGTAAATTATTCAAAAATTAATTTTTTTCTGTCGCAAATTTTAATTACGCCAGGGATTGCTTTTCTATAGTAAATTATTCAAAAAATAATTTTTTACTGTCGCAAATTTTAATTACGCCAGGGATTGCCTTTTGTATAGTAAATTATTCAAAAATTAATTGTTTACTGTCGCAAATTTTAATTACGCCAGGGATTGCCTTTTCTATAGTAAATTATGCAAAAACTAATTTTTTACTGTCGCAAATTTTAATTACGCCAGGGATTGCCTTTTCTATAGTAAATTATTCAAAAAATAATTTTTTACTGTCTCAAATTTTAATTACGCCAGGGATTGCTTATAATAAATTATTCAAAAATTAATTGTTTGCTGTCGCAAATTTTAATTACGCCAGGGATTGCCTTTTCTATAGTAAATTATTCAAAAAATTCATTTTTTACTGTCTCAAATTTTAATTACGCCAGGGATTGCCTTTTCTATAGTAAATTATTCAAAAATTAATTGTTTACTGTCGCAAATTTTAATTACGCCAGGGATTGCCTTTTCTATAGTAAATTATTCAAAAATTAATTTTTTTCTGTCGCAAATTTTAATTACGTCAGGAATTGCCTTTTCTATAGTAAATTATTCAAAAAATAATTGTTTAGTGTCTCAAATTTTAATTATGTCAGGGATTGCCTTTTGTATAGTAAATTATTCAAAAAATAATTTTTTACTGTCTCAAATTTTAATTACGCCAGGGATTGCCTTTTCTATAGTAAATTATTCAAAAATTCATTTTTTACTGTCTCAAATTTTAATTACGCCAGGGATTGCCTTTTCTATAGTAAATTATTCAAAAAATAATTTTTTACTGTCGCAAATTTTAAATACGCCAGGGATTGCCTTTTCTATAGTAAATTATTCAAAAGTTCATTTTTTACTGTTTCAAATTTTAATTACGCCAGGGATTGCCTTTTCTATAGTAAATTTTGCAAAAACTAATTTTTTACTGTCGCAAATTTTAATTACGCCAGGGATTGCCTTTTCTATAGTAAATTATTCAAAAATAATTGTTTAGTGTCTCAAATTTTAATTACGCCAGGGATTGCCTTTTGTATAGTAAATTATTCAAAAAATAATTTTTTTCTGTCGCAAATTTTAATTACGCCAGGGATTGCCTTTTTTATAGTAAATTTTGCAAAAATTAATTTTTTACTGTCTCAAATTTTAATTACGCCAGGGATTGCCTTATAATAAATTATTCAAAAATTAATTGTTTGCTGTCGCAAATTTTAATTACGCCAGGGATTGCCTTTTCTATAGTAAATTATTCAAAAATTAATTTTTTTCTGTCGCAAATTTTAATTACGCCAGGGATTGCTTTTCTATAGTAAATTATTCAAAAAATAATTTTTTACTGTCGCAAATTTTAATTACGCCAGGGATTGCCTTTTCTATAGTAAATTATTCAAAAATTCATTTGTACTGTCTCAAGTTTTAATTACGCCAGGGATTGCCTTTTCTATAGTAAATTATTCAAAAAATTCATTTTTTACTGTCTCAAATTTTAATTACGCCAGGGATTGCCTTATAATAAATTATTCAAAAATTAATTGTTTGCTGTCGCAAATTTTAATTACGCCAGGGATTGCCTTTTCTATAGTAAATTATTCAAAAATTAATTTTTTTTCTGTCGCAAATTTTAATTACGCCAGGGATTGCTTTTCTATAGTAAATTATTCAAAAAATAATTTTTTACTGTCGCAAATTTTAATTACGCCAGGGATTGCCTTTTGTATAGTAAATTATTCAAAAATTAATTGTTTACTGTCGCAAATTTTAATTACGCCAGGGATTGCCTTTTCTATAGTAAATTATGCAAAAACTAATTTTTTACTGTCGCAAATTTTAATTACGCCAGGGATTGCCTTTTCTATAGTAAATTATTCAAAAAATAATTTTTTACTGTCTCAAATTTTAATTACGCCAGGGATTGCTTTTCTATAGTAAATTATTCAAAAAATAATTGTTTACTGTCGCAAATTTTAATTACGCCAGGGATTGCCTTTTCTATAGTAAATTATTCAAAAATTCATTTTTACTGTCTCAAGTTTTAATTACGCCAGGGATTGCCTTTTCTATAGTAAATTATTCAAAAAATTCATTTTATACTGTCTCAAATTTTAATTACGCAGGGATTGCTTATAATAAATTATTCAAAAATTAATTGTTTGCTGTCGCAAATTTTAATTACGCCAGGGATTGCCTTTTCTATAGTAAATTATTCAAAAATTAATTTTTTTCTGTCGCAAATTTTAATTACGCCAGGGATTGCCTTTTCTATAGTAAATTATTCAAAAATTCATTTTTTTACTGTCTCAAATTTTAATTACGCCAGGGATTGCCTTTTCTATAGTAATTTATTCAAAAATTAATTGTTTACTGTCGCAAATTTTAATTACGCCAGGGATTGCCTTTTCTATAGTAAATTATTCAAAAATTAATTTTTTACTGTCGCAAATTATAATTACGCCAGGGGATTGCCTTTTCTATAGTAAATTATTCAAAAATTCATTTTTTACTGTCTCAAATTTTAATTACGCCAGGGATTGCCTTTTCTATAGTAAATTTTGCAAAAACTAATTTTTTACTGTCGCAAATTTTAATTACGCCAGGGATTGCCTTTTTTATAGTAAATTTTGCAAAAATTAATTTTTACTGTCGCAAATTTTAATTACGCCAGGGATTGCCTTTTCTATAGTAAATTATTCAAAAAATAATTGTTTAGTTTCTCAAATTTTATTTACGCCAGGGATTGCCTTTTGTATAGTAAATTATTCAAAAAATAATTTTTTACTGTCTCAAATTTTAATTACGCCAGGGATTGCCTTTTCTATAGTAAGTTATTCAAAAATTCATTTTTTACTGTCTCAAATTTTAATTACGCCAGGGATTGCCTTTTCTATAGTAAATTATTCAAAAAATAATTTTTTACTGTCGCAAATTTTAAATACGCCAGGGATTGCCTTTTCTATAGTAAATTATTCAAAAATTCATTTTTTACTGTCGCAAATTATAATTACGCCAGGGATTGCCTTTTCTATAGTAAATTTTGCAAAAAATTCATTTTTTTACTGTCTCAAATTTTAATTACGCCAGGGATTGCCCCTTTCTATAGTAAATTATTCAAAAAATAATTTTTTACTGTCTCAAATTTTAATTACGCCAGGGATTGCCTTTTCTATAGTAAATTATTCAAAAATTCATTTTTTACTGTCTCAAATTTTAATTACGCCAGGGATTGCCTTTTCTATAGTAAATTATTCAAAAAATAATTTTTTACTGTCGCAAATTTTAAATACGCCAGGGATTGCCTTTTCTATAGTAAATTATTCAAAAATTAATTTTTTACTGTCGCAAATTATAATTACGCCAGGGATTGCCTTTTCTATAGTAAATTTTGCAAAAAATAATTTTTTACTGTCGCAAATTTTAATTACGCCAGGGATTGCCTTTTCTATAGTAAATTATTCAAAAATTAATTTTTTTCTGTCGCAAATTTTAATTACGCCAGGGATTGCCTTTTCTATAGTAAATTATTCAAAAATTCATTTTTTACTGTCTCAAATTTTAATTACGCCAGGGATTGCCTTTTCTATAGTAAATTATTCAAAAATTAATTGTTTACTGTCGCAAATTTTAATTATGCCAGGGATTGCCTTTTATATAGTAAATTATTCAAAAATTAATTTTTTACTGTCGCAAATTATAATTACGCCAGGGATTGCCTTTTCTATAGTAAATTATTCAAAAATTCATTTTTTACTGTCTCAAATTTTAATTACGCCAGGGATTGCCTTTTCTATAGTAAATTTTGTAAAAACTATTTTTTTACTGTCGCAAATTTTAATTACGCCAGGGATTGCCTTTTCTATAGTAAATTTTGCAAAAACTAATTTTTTACTGTCGCAAATTTTAATTACGCCAGGGATTGCCTTTTCTATAGTAAATTTATTCAAAAAATAATTGTTTAGTGTCTCAAATTTTAATTACGCCAGGGATTGCCTTTTGTATAGTAAATTATTCAAAAAATAATTTTTTTCTGTCGCAAATTTTAATTACGCCAGGGATTGCCTTTTCTATAGTAAATTATTCAAAAAATAATTTTTTACTGTCTCAAATTTTAATTACGCCAGGGATTGCTTTTCTATAGTAAATTATTCAAAAAATAATTTTTTATTGTCCGCAAATTATAATTACGCCAGGTATTGCCTTGTCTATAGTAAATTATTCAAAAAATTCATTTTTTACTGTCTCAAATTTTAATTACGCCAGGATTGCCTTTTCTATAGTAAATTATTCAAAAATTCATTTTTTACTGTCTTAAATTTTAATTACGCCGGGGATTGCCTTTTCTATAGTAAATTATTCAAAAAATAATTTTTTACTGTCGCAAATTTTAATTACGCCAGGGATTGCCTTTTCTATAGTAAATTATTCAAAAAATAATTGTTTAGTGTCTCAAATTTTAATTACGCCAGGGATTGCCTTTTGTATAGTAAATTATTCAAAAAATAATTTTTTTCTGTCGCAAATTTTAATTACGCCAGGGATTGCTTTTCTATAGTAAATTATTCAAAAAATAATTTTTTACTGTCGCAAATTATAATTACGCCAGGGATTGCCTTTTCTATAGTAAAATTATTCAAAAAATAATTTTATACTGTCGCAAATTATAATTACGCCAGGGATTGCCTTTTCTATAGTAAATTTTTCAAAAATTCATTTTTACTGTCTCAAATTTTAATTACGCCAGGGATTGCCTTTTGTATAGTAAATTATTCAAAAAATAATTTTTTTCTGTCGCAAATTTTAATTACGCCAGGGATTGCCTTTTCTATAGTAAATTATTCAAAAAATAATTTTTTATTGTCGCAAATTTTAATTACGCCAGGGATTGCCTTTTCTATAGTAAATTATTCAAAAAATAATTTTTTCTGTCACAAATTTTAATTACGCCAGGGATTGCCTTTTCTATAGTAAATTATTCAAAAATTCATTTTTTACTGTCTCAAATTTTAACTACGCCAGGGATTGCCTTTTGTATAGTAAATTATTCAAAAAATAATTTTTTTCTGTCGCAAATTTTAATTACGCCAGGGATTGCCTTTTCTATAGTAAATTATTCAAAAAATAATTTTTTTACTGTCGCAAATTTTAATTACGCCAGGGATTGCCTTTTCTATAGTAAATTATTCAAAAATTAATTTTTTTCTGTCGCAAATTTTAATTACGACAGGGATTGCCTTTTCTATAGTAAATTATTCAAAAATTCATTTTTTACTGTCTCAAATTTTAATTACGCCAGGGATTGCCTTTTCTATAGTAAATTATTCAAAAATTAATTGTTTACTGTCGCAAATTTTAATTACGCCAGGGATTGCCTTTTCTATAGTAAATTATTCAAAAATTAATTTTTTACTGTCGCAAATTATAATTACGCCAGGGATTGCCTTTTCTATAGTAAATTATTCAAAAATTCATTTTTTACTGTCTCAAATTTTAATTATGCCAGGGATTGCCTTTTCTATAGTAAATTTGCAAAAACTAATTTTTTACTGTCGCAAATTTTAATTACGCCAGGGATTGCCTTTTCTATAGTAAATTTTGCAAAAACGAATTTTTTACTGTCGCAAATTATAATTACGCCAGGGATTGCCTTTTCTATAGTAAATTATTCAAAAATTCATTTTTTACTGTCTCAAATTTTAATTACGCCAGGGATTGCCTTTTCTATAGTAAATTATTCAAAAAATAATTTTTTTACTGTCGCAAATTATAATTACGCCAGGGATTGCCTTTTCTATAGTAAATTATTCAAAAATTCATTTTTTACTGTCTCAAATTTTAATTACGCCAGGGATTGCCTTTTCCTATAGTAAATTATTCAAAAAATAATTTTATACTGTCTCAAATTTTAAATACGCCAGGGAATGCCTTTTCTATAGTAAATTTTGCCAAAAATAATTTTTTACTGTCGCAAATTATAATTACGCCAGGGATTGCCTTTTCTGTAGTAAATTATTCAAAAAATAATTTTTTACTGTCTCAAATTTTAATTACGCCAGGGATTGCCTTTTCTATAGTAAATTTTGCAAAAACTAATTTTTTACTGTCGCAAATTTTAATTACGCCAGGGATTGCCTTTTGTATAGTAAATTATTCAAAAAATTCATTTTTTACTGTCTCAAATTTTAATTACGCCAGGGATTGCCTTTTCTATAGTAAATTATTCAAAAAATAATTTTTTACTGTCGCAAATTTTAATTACGCCAGGGATTGCCTTTTCTATAGTAAATTATTCAAAAAATCATTTTTTACTGTCTCAAATTTTAATTACGCCAGGGATTGCCTTTTCTATAGTAAATTATTCAAAAAATAATTTTTTACTGTCGCAAATTTAATTACGCCAGGGATTGCCTTTTCTATAGTAAATTATTCAAAAAATAATTTTTTCTGTCACAAATTTTAATTACGCCAGGGATTGCCTTTTCTATAGTAAATTATTCAAAAATTCATTTTTTACTGTCTCAAATTTTAATTACGCCAGGGATTGCCTTTTCTATAGTAAATTATTCAAAAATTAATTGTTTACTGTCGCAAATTTTAATTACGCCAGGGATTGCCTTTTCTATAGTAAATTATTCAAAAATTAATTTTTTACTGTCGCAAATTATAATTACGCCAGGGATTGCCTTTTCTATAGTAAATTATTCAAAAATTCATTTTTTACTGTCTCAAATTTTAATTATGCCAGGGATTGCCTTTTCTATAGTAAATTTTGCAAAAACTAATTTTTTACTGTCGCAAATTTTAATTACGCCAGGGATTGCCTTTTCTATAGTAAATTTTGCAAAAACGAATTTTTTACTGTCGCAAATTATAATTACGCCAGGGATTGCCTTTTCTATAGTAAATTATTCAAAAATTCATTTTTTACTGTCTCAAATTTTAATTACGCCAGGGATTGCCTTTTCTATAGTAAATTATTCAAAAAATAATTTTTTACTGTCGCAAATTATAATTACGCCAGGGATTGCCTTTTCTATAGTAAATTATTCAAAAATTCATTTTTTACTGTCTCAAATTTTAATTACGCCAGGGATTGCCTTTTCTATAGTAAATTATTCAAAAAATAATTTTATACTGTCTCAAATTTTAAATACGCCAGGGAATGCCTTTTCTATAGTAAATTTTGCCAAAAATAATTTTTTACTGTCGCAAATTATAATTACGCCAGGGATTGCCTTTTCTGTAGTAAATTATTCAAAAAATAATTTTTTACTGTCTCAAATTTTAATTACGCCAGGGATTGCCTTTTCTATAGTAAATTTTGCAAAAACTAATTTTTTACTGTCGCCAAATTTTAATTACGCCAGGGATTGCCTTTTGTATAGTAAATTATTCAAAAATTCATTTTTTACTGTCTCAAATTTTAATTACGCCAGGATTGCCTTTTCTATAGTAAATTATTCAAAAAATAATTTTTTACTGTCGCAAATTTTAATTACGCCAGGGATTGCCTTTTCTATAGTAAATTATTCAAAAAATCATTTTTTACTGTCTCAAATTTTAATTACGCCAGGGATTGCCTTTTCTATAGTAAATTATTCAAAAAATAATTTTTTACTGTCGCAAATTTTAATTACGCCAGGGATTGCCTTTTCTATAGTAAATTATTCAAAAAATAATTTTTTCTGTCACAAATTTTAATTACGCCAGGGATTGCCTTTTCTATAGTAAATTATTCAAAAATTCATTTTTTACTGTCTCAAATTTTAATTACGCCAGGGATTGCCTTTTCTATAGTAAATTATTCAAAAAATAATTTTTTACTGTCGCAAATTATAATTACGCCAGGGATTGCCTTTTCTATAGTAAATTATTCAAAAATTCATTTTTTACTGTCTCAAATTTTAATTACGCCAGGGATTGCCTTTTCTATAGTAAATTATTCAAAAAATAATTTTTTACTGTCTCAAATTTTAATTACGCCAGGGATTGCCTTTTCTATAGTAAATTTTTCAAAAATTCATTTTTTACTGTCTCAAATTTTAATTACGCCAGGGATTGCCTTTTTTATAGTAAATTATTCAAAAATTCTTTTTTTACTGTCTCAAATTTTAATTACGCCAGGGATTGCCTTTTCTATAGTAAATTATTCAGAAATTCATTTTTTACTGTCTCAAATTTTAATTACGCCAGCCTTTTCTATAGCAAATTATTCAAAAATTCATTTTTTACTGTCTCAAATTTTAATTACCCCAGGGATTGCCTTTTCTATAGTAAATTATTCAAAAATTAATTGTTTACTGTCGCAAATTTTAATTACGCCAGGGATTGCCTTTTCTATAGTAAATTATTCAAAATTAATTTTTTTCTGTCGCAAATTTTAATTACGCCAGGGATTGCCTTTTCTATAGTAAATTATTCAAAAATTCATTTTTTACTGTCTCAAATTTTAATTACGCCAGGGATTGCCTTTTCTATAGTAAATTATTCAAAAATTAATTGTTTACTGTCGCAAATTTTAATTACGCCAGGGATTGCCTTTTCTATAGTAAATTATTCAAAAATTAATTTTTTACTGTCGCAAATTATAATTACGCCAGGGATTGCCTTTTCTATAGTAAATTATTCAAAAATTCATTTTTACTGTCTCAAATTTTAATTACGCCAGGGATTGCCTTTTCTATAGTAAATTTTGCAAAAACTAATTTTTTACTGTCGCAAATTTTAATTACGCCAGGGATTGCCTTTTCTATAGTAAATTTTGCAAAAACTAATTTTTTACTGTCGCAAATTATAATTACGCCAGGGATTGCCTTTTCTATAGTAAATTATTCAAAAATTCATTTTCTACTGTCTCAAATTTTAATTACGCCAGGGATTGCCTTTTCTATAGTAAATTATTCAAAAAATAATTTTTTACTGTCGCAAATTATAATTACGCCAGGGATTGCCTTTTCTATAGTAAATTATTCAAAAATTCATTTTTTACTGTCTCAAATTTTAATTACGCCAGGGATTGCCTTTTCTATAGTAAATTTTGCAAAAAATAATGTTTTACTGTCTCAAATTTTAATTACGCCAGGGATTGCCTTTTCTGTAGTAAATTCTGCAAAAAATAATGTTTTACTGTCTCAAATTTTAACTACGCCAGGGATTGCCTTTTCTATAGTAAATTATTCAAAAATAATTTTTTCTGTCACAAATTTTAATTACGCCAGGGATTGCCTTTTCTATAGTAAATTATTCAAAAATTCATTTTTTACTGTCTCAAATTTTGACTACGCCAGGGATTGCCTTTTGTATAGTAAATTATTCAAAAAATAATTTTTTTCTGTCGCAAATTTTAATTACGCCAGGGATTGCCTTTTCTATAGTAAATTATTCAAAAAATAATTTTTTACTGTCTCAAATTTTAATTACGCCAGGGATTGCCTTTTCTATAGTAAATTTCGCAAAAACTAATTTTTTACTGTCGCAAATTTTAATTACGCCAGGGATTGCCTTTTCTATTGTAAATTATTCAGAAATTAATTTTTTACTGTCTCAAATTTTAATTACGCCAGCCTTTTCTATAATAAATTATTCAAAAAATTCATTTTTTACTGTCTCAAATTTTAATTACCCCAGGGATTGCCTTTTCTATAGTAAATTATTCAAAAATTCATTTTTTACTGTCTCAAATTTTAATTACGCCAGGGATTGCCTTTTCTATAGTAAATTATTCAAAAAATAATTTTTTACTGTCTCAAATTTTAATTACGCCAGGGATTGCCTTTTCTATAGTAAATTTTTCAAAAATTCATTTTTTACTGTCTCAAATTTTAATTACGCCAGGGATTGCCTTTTTTATAGTAAATTATTCAAAAATTCTTTTTTTACTGTCTCAAATTTTAATTACGCCAGGGATTGCCTTTTCTATAGTAAATTATTCAGAAATTCATTTTTTACTGTCTCAAATTTTAATTACGCCAGCCTTTTCTATAGCAAATTATTCAAAAAATTCATTTTTTACTGTCTCAAATTTTAATTACCCGAGGGATTGCCTTTTCTATAGTAAATTATTCAAAAATTAATTGTTTACTGTCGCAAATTTTAATTACGCCAGGGATTGCCTTTTCTATAGTAAATTATTCAAAAATTAATTTTTTTCTGTCGCAAATTTTAATTACGCCAGGGATTGCCTTTTCTATAGTAAATTATTCAAAAATTCATTTTTTACTGTCTCAAATTTTAATTACGCCAGGGATTGCCTTTTCTACAGTAAATTATTCAAAAATTAATTGTTTACTGTCGCAAATTTTAATTACGCCAGGGATTGCCTTTTCTATAGTAAATTATTCAAAAATTAATTTTTTACTGTCGCAAATTATAATTACGCCAGGGATTGCCTTTTCTGTAGTAAATTATTCAAAAATTCATTTTTTACTGTCTCAAATTTTAATTACGCCAGGGATTGCCTTTTCTATAGTAAATTTTGCAAAAACTAATTTTTTACTGTCGCAAATTTTAATTACGCCAGGGATTGCCTTTTCTATAGTAAATTTTGCAAAAACTAATTTTTTACTGTCGCAAATTATAATTACGCCAGGGATTGGCTTTTCTATAGTAAATTATTCAAAAATTCATTTTCTACTGTCTCAAATTTTAATTACGCCAGGGATTGCCTTTTCTATAGTAAATTATTCAAAAAATAATTTTTTACTGTCGCAAATTATAATTACGCCAGGGATTGCCTTTTCTATAGTAAATTATTCAAAAATTCATTTTTTACTGTCTCAAATTTTAATTACGCCAGGGATTGCCTTTTCTATAGTAAATTTTGCAAAAAATAATGTTTTACTGTCTCAAATTTTAATTACGCCAGGGATTGCCTTTTCTGTAGTAAATTTTGCAAAAAATAATGTTTTACTGTCTCAAATTTTAATTACGCCAGGGATTGCCTTTTCTGTAGTAAATTATTCAAAAAATAATTGTTTAGTGTCGCAAATTATAATTACGCCAGGGATTGCCTCTTCTATAGTAAATTATTCAAAAAATTCATTTTTACTGTCGCAAATTTTAATTACGCCAGGGATTGCCTTTTCTATAGTAAATTATTCAAACATTCATTTTTTACTGTCGCAAATTTTAATTACGCCAGGGATTGCCTTTTCTATAGTAAATTATTCAAAAATTAATTGTTTAGTGTCGCAAATTTTAATTACGCCAGTGATTGCCTTTTCTATAGAAAATTATTCAAAAATTCATTTTTTACTGTCTCAAATTTTAATTACGCCAGGGATTGCCTTTTCTATAGTTAATTATTCAAAAAATAATTTTTTACTGTCGCAAATTATAATTACGCCAGGGATTGCCTTTTCTATAGTAAATTATTCAAAAATTCATTTTTTACTGTCTCAAATTTTAATTACGCCAGGGATTGCCTTTTCTATAGAAAATTATTCAAGAATTCATTTTTTACTGTCTCAAATTTTAATTACGCCAGGGATTGCCTTTTCTATAGTAAATTTTGCAAAAACTAATTTTTTACTGTCGCAAATTTTAATTACGCCAGGGATTGCCTTTTCTATAGTAAATTTTGCAAAAACTAATTTTTTACTGTCGCAAATTATAATTACGCCAGGGATTGCCTTTTCTATAGTAAATTATTCAAAAATTCATTTTTTACTGTCTCAAATTTTAATTACGCCAGGGATTGCCTTTTCTATAGTAAATTATTCAAAAAATAATTTTTTACTGTCGCAAATTATAATTACGCCAGGGATTGCCTTTTCTATAGTAAATTATTCAAAAATTCATTTTTTACTGTCTCAAATTTTAATTACGCCAGGGATTGCCTTTTCTATAGTAAATTTTGCCAAAAGTAATTTTTTACTGTCGCAAATTATAATTACGCCAGGGATTGCCTTTTCTGTAGTAAATTATTCAAAAATTCAATTTTTACTGTCTCAAATTTTAATTACGCCAGGGATTGCCTTTTCTATAGTAAATTTTGCAAAAAATAATGTTTTACTGTCTCAAATTTTAATTACGCCAGGGATTGCCTTTTCTATAGTAAATTTTGCAAAAAATAATGTTTTACTGTCTCAAATTTTAATTACGCCAGGGATTGCCTTTTCTGTAGTAAATTATTCGAAAAATAATTGTTTAGTGTCGCAAATTATAATTACGCCAGGGATTGCCTTTTCTATAGTAAATTATTCAAAAAATTCATTTTTACTGTCGCAAATTTTAATTACGCCAGGGATTGCCTTTTCTATAGTAAATTATTCAAACATTCATTTTTTACTGTCGCAAATTTTAATTACGCCTGGGATTGCCTTTTCTATAGTAAATTATTCAAAAATTAATTGTTTAGTGTCGCAAATTTTAATTACGCCAGGGATTGCCTTTTCTATAGTAAATTATTCAAAAATTCATTTTTTACTGTCTCAAATTTTAATTACGCCAGGGATTGCCTTTTCTATAGTAAATTATTCAAAAAATAATTTTCTACTGTCGCAAATTATAATTACGCCAGGATTGCCTTTTCTATAGTAAATTATTCAAAAATTCATTTTTTACTGTCTCAAATTTTAATTATGCCTTTTCTATAGTAAATTATTCAAAAAATAATTTTTTACTGTCGCAAATTTTAATTACGCCAGGGATTGCCTTTTCTATAGTAAATTATTCAAAAAATAATTTTTTACTGTCGCAAATTTTAATTACGCCAGGGATTGCCTTTTCTATAGTAAATTATTCAAAAAATATTTTTTTACTGTCGCAAATTTTAATTATGCCAGGGATTGCCTTTTCTATAGTAAATTATTCAAAAAATAATTTTTTACTGTCGCAAATTTTAATTACGCCAGGGATTGCCTTTTCTATAGTAAATTATTCAAAAAATAATTTTGTACTGTCGCAAATTATAATTACGCCAGGGATTGCCTTTTCTATAGTAAATTATTCAAAAATTCATTTTTTACTGTCTCAAATTTTAATTACGCCAGGGATTGCCTTTTCTATAGTAAATTATTCAAAAATTCATTTTTTACTGTCGCAAATTTTAATTACGCCAGGGATTGCCTTTTCTATAGTAAATTATTCAAAAAATATTTTTTACTGTCGCAAATTATAATTACGCCAGGGATTGCCTTTTCTATAGTAAATTATTCAAAAAATCATTTTTTACTGTCTCAAATTTTAATTACGCCAGGGATTGCCTTTTCTATAGTAAATTATTCAAAAATTAATTTTATACTGTCGCAAATTTTAATTACGCCAGGGATTGCCTTTTCTATAGTAAATTATTCAAAAATTCATTTTTTACTGTCGCAAATTATAATTACGCCAGGGATTGCCTTTTCTATAGTAAATTATTCAAAAATTCATTTTTTACAATCTCAAATTTTAATTACGCCAGGGATTGGCTTTTCTATAGTAAATTATTCAAAAATTAATTTTATACTGTCGCAAATTTTAATTAAGCCAGGGATTGCCTTTTCTATAGTAAATTATTCAAAAATTCATTTTTTACTGTCTCAAATTTTAATTACGCCAGGGATTGCCTCTTCTATAGTAAATGATTCAAAAATTCATTTTTTACTGTCTCAAATTTTAATTACGCCAGGGATTGCCTTTTCTATAGTAAATTATTCAAAAATTCATTTTTTACTGTCGCAAATTTTAATTACGCCAGGGATTGCCTTTTCTATAGTAAATTTTGCAAAAAATAATTTTATACTGTCTCAAATTTTAATTACGCCAGGGATTGCCTTTTCTATAGTAAATTATTCAAAAAATAATTGTTAAGTGTCGCAAATTTTAATTACGCCATTGATTGCCTTTTCTATAGTAAATTATTCAAAAAATTCATATTTTACTGTCGCAAATTTTAATTACGCCAGGGATTGCCTTTTCTATAGTAAATTATTCAAAAATTCATTTTTTACTGTCTCAAATTTTAATTACGCCAGGGATTGCCTTTTCTATAGTAAATTATTCAAAAATTCATTTTTTACTGTCTCAAATTTTAATTACGCCAGGGATTGCCTTTTCTATAGAAAATTATTCAAAAATTCATTTTTTACTGTCTCAAATTTTAATTACGCCAGGGATTGCCTTTTCTATAGTAAATTATTCAAAAATTCATTTTTTACTGTCTCAAATTTTAATTACGCCAGGGATTGCCTTTTCTATAGTAAATTATTCAAAAATTCATTTTTTACTGTCTCAAATTTTAATTACGCCAGGGATTGCCTTTTCTATAGTAAATTATTCAAAAATTAATTGTTTACTGTCGCAAATTTTAATTACGCCAGGGATTGCCTTTTCTATAGTAAATTATTCAAAAATTAATTTTTTACTGTCGCAAATTATAATTACGCCAGGGATTGCCTTTTCTATAGTAAATTATTCAAAAATTCATTTTTTACTGTCTCAAATTTTAATTACGCCAGGGATTGCCTTTTCTATAGTAAATTTTGCAAAAACTAATTTTTTACTGTCGCAAATTTTAATTACGCCAGGGATTGCCTTTTCTATAGTAAATTTTGCAAAAACTAATTTTTTACTGTCGCAAATTATAATTACGCCAGAGATTGGCTTTTCTATAGTAAATTATTCAAAAATTCATTTTCTACTGTCTCAAATTTTAATTACGCCAGGGATTGCCTTTTCTATAGTAAATTATTCAAAAAATAATTTTTTACTGTCGCAAATTATAATTACGCCAGGGATTGCCTTTTCTATAGTAAATTATTCAAAAATTCATTTTTTACTGTCTCAAATTTTAATTACGCCAGGGATTGCCTTTTCTATAGTAAATTTTGCAAAAAATAATGTTTTACTGTCTCAAATTTTAATTACGCCAGGGATTGCCTTTTCTGTAGTAAATTTTGCAAAAAATAATGTTTTACTGTCTCAAATTTTAATTACGCCAGGGATTGCCTTTTCTGTAGTAAATTATTCAAAAAATAATTGTTTAGTGTCGCAAATTATAATTACGCCAGGGATTGCCTCTTCTATAGTAAATTATTCAAAAAATTCATTTTTACTGTCGCAAATTTTAATTACGCCAGGGATTGCCTTTTCTATAGTAAATTATTCAAACATTCATTTTTTACTGTCGCAAATTTTAATTACGCCAGGGATTGCCTTTTCTATAGTAAATTATTCAAAAATTAATTGTTTAGTGTCGCAAATTTTAATTACGCCAGTGATTGCCTTTTCTATAGTAAATTATTCAAAAATTGATTTTTTACTGTCTCAAATTTTAATTACGCCAGGGATTGCCTTTTCTATAGTTAATTATTCAAAAAATAATTTTTTACTGTCGCAAATTATAATTACGCCAGGGATTGCCTTTTCTATAGTAAATTATTCAAAAATTCATTTTTTACTGTCTCAAATTTTAATTACGCCAGGGATTGCCTTTTCTATAGAAAATTATTCAAGAATTCATTTTTTACTGTCTCAAATTTTAATTACGCCAGGGATTGCCTTTTCTATAGTAAATTTTGCAAAAACTAATTTTTTACTGTCGCAAATTTTAATTACGCCAGGGATTGCCTTTTCTATAGTAAATTTTGCAAAAACTAATTTTTTACTGTCGCAAATTATAATTACGCCAGGGATTGCCTTTTCTATAGTAAATTATTCAAAAATTCATTTTTTACTGTCTCAAATTTTAATTACGCCAGGGATTGCCTTTTCTATAGTAAATTATTCAAAAAATAATTTTTTACTGTCGCAAATTATAATTACGCCAGGGATTGCCTTTTCTATAGTAAATTATTCAAAAATTCATTTTTTACTGTCTCAAATTTTAATTACGCCAGGGATTGCCTTTTCTATAGTAAATTTTGCCAAAAGTAATTTTTTACTGTCGCAAATTATAATTACGCCAGGGATTGCCTTTTCTGTAGTAAATTATTCAAAAATTCAATTTTTACTGTCTCAAATTTTAATTACGCCAGGGATTGCCTTTTCTATAGTAAATTTTGCAAAAAATAATGTTTTACTGTCTCAAATTTTAATTACGCCAGGGATTGCCTTTTCTGTAGTAAATTATTCGAAAAATAATTGTTTAGTGTCGCAAATTATAATTACGCCAGGGATTGCCTTTTCTATAGTAAATTATTCAAAAAATTCATTTTTACTGTCGCAAATTTTAATTACGCCAGGGATTGCCTTTTCTATAGTAAATTATTCAAATATTCATTTTTTACTGTCGCAAATTTTAATTACGCCTGGGATTGCCTTTTCTATAGTAAATTATTCAAAAATTAATTGTTTAGTGTCGCAAATTTTAATTACGCCAGGGATTGCCTTTTCTATAGTAAATTATTCAAAAATTGATTTTTTACTGTCTCAAATTTTAATTACGCCAGGGATTGCCTTTTCTATAGTAAATTATTCAAAAAATAATTTTATACTGTCGCAAATTATAATTACGCCAGGATTGCCTTTTCTATAGTAAATTATTCAAAAATTCATTTTTTACTGTCTCAAATTTTAATTATGCCTTTTCTATAGTAAATTATTCAAAAAATAATTTTTTACTGTCGCAAATTTTAATTACGCCAGGGATTGCCTTTTCTATAGTAAATTATTCAAAAAATAATTTTTTACTGTCGCAAATTTTAATTACGCCAGGGATTGCCTTTTCTATAGTAAATTATTCAAAAAATATTTTTTTACTGTCGCAAATTTTAATTACGCCAGGGATTGCCTTTTCTATAGTAAATTATTCAAAAAATAATTTTTTACTGTCGCAAATTTTAATTACGCCAGGGATTGCCTTTTCTATAGTAAATTATTCAAAAAATAATTTTGTACTGTCGCAAATTATAATTACGCCAGGGATTGCCTTTTCTATAGTAAATTATTCAAAAATTCATTTTTTACTGTCTAAAATGTTAATTACGCCAGGGATTGCCATTTCTATAGTAAATTATTCAAAAATTCATTTTTTACTGTCGCAAATTTTAATTACGCCAGGGATTGCCTTTTCTATAGTAAATTATTCAAAAAATATTTTTTACTGTCGCAAATTATAATTACGCCAGGGATTGCCTTTTCTATAGTAAATTATTCAAAAAATCATTTTTTACTGTCTCAAATTTTAATTACGCCAGGGATTGCCTTTTCTATAGTAAATTATTCAAAAATTAATTTTATACTGTCGCAAATTTTAATTACGCCAGGGATTGCCTTTTCTATAGTAAATTATTCAAAAATTCATTTTTTACTGTCGCAAATTATAATTACGCCAGGGATTGCCTTTTCTATAGTAAATTATTCAAAAATTCATTTTTTACAGTCTCAAATTTTAATTACGCCAGGGATTGGCTTTTCTATAGTAAATTATTCAAAAATTAATTTTATACTGTCGCAAATTTTAATTAAGCCAGGGATTGCCTTTTCTATAGTAAATTATTCAAAAATTCATTTTTTACTGTCTCAAATTTTAATTACGCCAGGGATTGCCTCTTCTATAGTAAATGATTCAAAAATTCATTTTTTACTGTCTCAAATTTTAATTACGCCAGGGATTGCCTTTTCTATAGTAAATTATTCAAAAATTCATTTTTTACTGTCGCAAATTTTAATTACGCCAGGGATTGCCTTTTCTATAGTAAATTTTGCAAAAAATAATTTTATACTGTCTCAAATTTTAATTACGCCAGGGATTGCCTTTTCTATAGTAAATTATTCAAAAAATAATTGTTAAGTGTCGCAAATTTTAATTACGCCAGGGATTGCCTTTTCTATAGTAAATTATTCAAAAATTAATTTTATACTGTCGCAAATTTTAATTACGCCAGGGATTGCCTTTTCTATAGTAAATTATTCAAAAATTCATTTTTTACTGTCGCAAATTATAATTACGCCAGGGATTGCCTTTTCTATAGTAAATTATTCAAAAATTCATTTTTTACAGTCTCAAATTTTAATTACGCCAGGGATTGGCTTTTCTATAGTAAATTATTCAAAAATTAATTTTATACTGTCGCAAATTTTAATTAAGCCAGGGATTGCCTTTTCTATAGTAAATTATTCAAAAATTCATTTTTTACTGTCTCAAATTTTAATTACGCCAGGGATTGCCTCTACTATAGTAAATGATTCAAAAATTCATTTTTTACTGTCTCAAATTTTAATTACGCCAGGGATTGCCTTTTCTATAGTAAATTATTCAAAAATTCATTTTCTACTGTCTCAAATTTTAATTACGCCAGGGATTGCCTTTTCTATAGTAAGTTATTCAAAAAATAATTTTTTACTGTCGCAAATTATAATTACGCCAGGGATTGCCTTTTCTATAGTAAATTATTCAAAAATTCATTTTTTACTGTCTCAAATTTTAATTACGCCAGGGATTGCCTTTTCTATAGTAAATTTTGCAAAAAATAATGTTTTACTGTCTCAAATTTTAATTACGCCAGGGATTGCCTTTTCTGTAGTAAATTTTGCAAAAAATAATGTTTTACTGTCTCAAATTTTAATTACGCCAGGGATTGCCTTTTCTGTAGTAACTTATTCAAAAAATAATTGTTTAGTGTCGCAAATTATAATTACGCCAGGGATTGCCTCTTCTATAGTAAATTATTCAAAAAATTCATTTTTACTGTCGCAAATTTTAATTACGCCAGGGATTGCCTTTTCTACAGTAAATTATTCAAACATTCATTTTTTACTGTCGCAAATTTTAATTACGCCAGGGATTGCCTTTTCTATAGTAAATTTTGCAAAAACTAATTTTTTAATGTCGCAAATTTTAATTACGCCAGGGATTGCCTTTTCTATAGTAAATTTTGCAAAAACTAATTTTTTACTGTCGCAAATTATAATTACGCCAGGGATTGCCTTTTCTATAGTAAATTATTCAAAAATTCATTTTTTACTGTCTCAAATTTTAATTACGCCAGGGATTGCCTTTTCTATAGTAAATTATTCAAAAATTAATTGTTTACTGTCGCAAATTTTAATTACGCCAGGGATTGCCTTTTCTATAGTAAATTATTCAAAAATTAATTTTTTACTGTCGCAAATTATAATTACGCCAGGGATTGCCTTTTCTATAGTAAATTATTCAAAAATTCATTTTTTACTGTCTCAAATTTTAATTACGCCAGGGATTGCCTTTTCTATAGTAAATTTTGCAAAAACTAATTTTTTACTGTCGCAAATTTTAATTACGCCAGGGATTGCCTTTTCTATAGTAAATTTTGCAAAAACTAATTTTTTACTGTCGCAAATTATAATTACGCCAGGGATTGGCTTTTCTATAGTAAATTATTCAAAAATTCATTTTCTACTGTCTCAAATTTTAATTACGCCAGGGATTGCCTTTTCTATAGTAAATTATTCAAAAAATAATTTTTTACTGTCGCTAATTATAATTACGCCAGGGATTGCCTTTTCTATAGTAAATTATTCAAAAATTCATTTTTTACTGTCTCAAATTTTAATTACGCCAGGGATTGCCTTTTCTATAGTAAATTTTGCAAAAAATAATGTTTTACTGTCTCAAATTTTAATTACGCCAGGGATTGCCTTTTCTGTAGTAAATTTTGCAAAAAATAGTGTTTTACTGTCTCAAATTTTAATTACGCCAGGGATTGCCTTTTCTGTAGTAAATTATTCAAAAAATAATTGTTTAGTGTCGCAAATTATAATTACGCCAGGGATTGCCTCTTCTATAGTAAATTATTCAAAAAATTCATTTTTACTGTCGCAAATTTTAATTACGCCAGGGATTGCCTTTTCTATAGTAAATTATTCAAAAAATCATTTTTTACTGTCTCAAATTTTAATTACGCCAGGGATTGCCTTTTCTATAGTAAATTATTCAAAAATTAATTTTATACTGTCGCAAATTTTAATTACGCCAGGGATTGCCTTTTCTATAGTAAATTATTCAAAAATTCATTTTTTACTGTCGCAAATTATAATTACGCCAGGGATTGCCTTTTCTATAGTAAATTATTCAAAAATTCATTTTTTACAGTCTCAAATTTTAATTACGCCAGGGATTGGCTTTTCTATAGTAAATTATTCAAAAATTAATTTTATACTGTCGCAAATTTTAATTAAGCCAGGGATTGCCTTTTCTATAGTAAATTATTCAAAAATTCATTTTTTACTGTCTCAAATTTTAATTACGCCAGGGATTGCCTCTACTATAGTAAATGATTCAAAAATTCATTTTTTACTGTCTCAAATTTTAATTACGCCAGGGATTGCCTTTTCTATAGTAAATTATTCAAAAATTCATTTTTTACTGTCGCAAATTTTAATTACGCCAGGGATTGCCTTTTCTATAGTAAATTTTGCAAAAAATAATTTTATACTGTCTCAAATTTTAATTACGCCAGGGATTGCCTTTTCTATAGTAAATTATTCAAAAAATAATTGTTAAGTGTCGCAAATTTTAATTACGCCAGGGATTGCCTTTTCTATAGTAAATTATTCAAAAAATTCATATTTTACTGTCGCAAATTTTAATTACGCCAGGGATTGCCTTTTCTATAGTAAATTATTCAAAAATTCATTTTTTACTGTCTCAAATTTTAATTACGCCAGGGATTGCCTTTTCTATAGTAAATTATTCAAAAATTCATTTTTTACTGTCTCAAATTTTAATTACGCCAGTGATTGCCTTTTCTATAGTAAATTATTCAAAAATTCATTTTTTACTGTCTCAAATTTTAATTACGCCAGGGATTGCCTTTTCTATAGTAAATTATTCAAAAATTCATTTTTTACTGTCTCAAATTTTAATTACGCCAGGGATTGCCTTTTCTATAGTAAATTATTCAAAAATTCATTTTTTACTGTCTCAAATTTTAATTACGCCAGGGATTGCCTTTTCTATAGTAAATTATTCAAAAATTAATTGTTTACTGTCGCAAATTTTAATTACGCCAGGGATTGCCTTTTCTATAGTAAATTATTCAAAAATTAATTTTTTACTGTCGCAAATTATAATTACGCCAGGGATTGCCTTTTCTATAGTAAATTATTCAAAATTCATTTTTTACTGTCTCAAATTTTAATTACGCCAGGGATTGCCTTTTCTATAGTAAATTTTGCAAAAACTAATTTTTTACTGTCGCAAATTTTAATTACGCCAGGGATTGCCTTTTCTATAGTAAATTTTGCAAAAACTAATTTTTTACTGTCGCAAATTATAATTACGCCAGGGATTGGCTTTTCTATAGTAAATTATTCAAAAATTCATTTTCTACTGTCTCAAATTTTAATTACGCCAGGGATTGCCTTTTCTATAGTAAATTATTCAAAAAATAATTTTTTACTGTCACAAATTATAATTACGCCAGGGATTGCCTTTTCTATAGTAAATTATTCAAAAATTCATTTTTTACTGTCTCAAATTTTAATTACGCCAGGGATTGCCTTTTCTATAGTAAATTTTGCAAAAAATAATGTTTTACTGTCTCAAATTTTAATTACGCCAGGGATTGCCTTTTCTGTAGTAAATTTTGCAAAAAATAATGTTTTACTGTCTCAAATTTTAATTACGCCAGGGATTGCCTTTTCTGTAGTAAATTATTCAAAAAATAATTGTTTAGTGTCACAAATTATAATTACGGCAGGGATTGCCTCTTCTATAGTAAATTATTCAAAAAATTCATTTTTACTGTCGAAAATTTTAATTACGCCAGGGATTGCCTTTTCTATAGTAAATTATTCAAACATTCATTTTTTACTGTCGCAAATTTTAATTACGCCAGGGATTGCCTTTTCTATAGTAAATTATTCAAAAATTAATTGTTTAGTGTCGCAAATTTTAATTACGCCAGGGATTGCCTTTTCTATAGTAAATTATTCAAAAATTCATTTTTTACTGTCTCAAATTTTAATTACGCCAGGGATTGCCTTTTCTATAGTTAATTATTCAAAAAATAATTTTTTACTGTCGCAAATTATAATTACGCCAGGGATTGCCTTTTCTATAGTAAATTATTCAAAAATTCATTTTTTACTGTCTCAAATTTTAATTACGCCAGGGATTGCCTTTTCTATAGAAAATTATTCAAGAATTCATTTTTTACTGTCTCAAATTTTAATTACGCCAGGGATTGCCTTTTCTATAGTAAATTTTGCAAAAACTAATTTTTTACTGTCGCAAATTTTAATTACGCCAGGGATTGCCTTTTCTATAGTAAATTTTGCAAAAACTAATTTTTTACTGTCGCAAATTATAATTACGCCAGGGATTGCCTTTTCTATAGTAAATTATTCAAAAATACATTTTTTACTGTCTCAAATTTTAATTACGCCAGGGATTGCCTTTTCTATAGTAAATTATTCAAAAAATAATTTTTTACTGTCGCAAATTATAATTACGCCAGGGATTGCCTTTTCTATAGTAAATTATTCAAAAATTCATTTTTTACTGTCTCAAATTTTAATTACGCCAGGGATTGCCTTTTCTATAGTAAATTTTGCCAAAAGTAATTTTTTACTGTCGCAAATTATAATTACGCCAGGGATTGCCTTTTCTGTAGTAAATTATTCAAAAATTCAATTTTTACTGTCTCAAATTTTAATTACGCCAGGGATTGCCTTTTCTATAGTAAATTTTGCAAAAAATAATGTTTTACTGTCTCAAATTTTAATTACGCCAGGGATTGCCTTTTCTATAGTAAATTATTCAAAAAATTCATTTTTACTGTCGCAAATTTTAATTACGCCAGGGATTGCCTTTTCTATAGTAAATTATTCAAACATTCATTTTTTACTGTCGCAAATTTTAATTACGCCTGGGATTGCCTTTTCTATAGTAAATTATTCAAAAATTAATTGTTTAGTGTCGCAAATTTTAATTACGCCAGGGATTGCCTTTTCTATAGTAAATTATTCAAAAATTCATTTTTTACTGTCTCAAATTTTAATTACGCCAGGGATTGCGTTTTCTATAGTAAATTATTCAAAAATAATTTTATACTGTCGCAAATTATAATTACGCCAGGATTGCCTTTTCTATTGTAAATTATTCAAAAATTCATTTTTTACTGTCTCAAATTTTAATTATGCCTTTTCTATAGTAAATTATTCAAAAAATAATTTTTTACTGTCGCAAATTTTAATTACGCCAGGGATTGCCTTTTCTATAGTAAATTATTCAAAAAATAATTTTTTACTGTCGCAAATTTTAATTACGCCAGGGATTGCCTTTTCTATAGTAAATTATTCAAAAAATATTTTTTTTACTGTCGCAAATTTTAATTACGCCAGGGATTGCCTTTTCTATAGTAAATTATTCAAAAAATAATTTTTTACTGTCGCAAATTTTAATTACGCCAGGGATTGCCTTTTCTATAGTAAATTATTCAAAAAATAATTTTGTACTGTCGCAAATTATAATTACGCCAGGGATTGCCTTTTCTATAGTAAATTATTCAAAAATTCATTTTTTACTGTCTCAAATTTTAATTACGCCAAGGATTGCCTTTTCTATAGTAAATTATTCAAAAATTCATTTTTTACTGTCGCAAATTTTAATTACGCCAGGGATTGCCTTTTCTATAGTAAATTATTCAAAAAATATTTTTTACTGTCGCAAATTATAATTACGCCAGGGATTGCCTTTTCTATAGTAAATTATTCAAAAAATCATTTTTTACTGTCTCAAATTTTAATTACGCCAGGGATTGCCTTTTCTATAGTAAATTATTCAAAAATTAATTTTATACTGTCGCAAATTTTAATTACGCCAGGGATTGCCTTTTCTATAGTAAATTATTCAAAAATTCATTTTTTACTGTCGCAAATTATAATTACGCCAGGGATTGCCTTTTCTATAGTAAATTATTCAAAAATTCATTTTTTACAGTCTCAAATTTTAATTACGCCAGGGATTGGCTTTTCTATAGTAAATTATTCAAAAATTAATTTTATACTGTCGCAAATTTTAATTAAGCCAGGGATTGCCTTTTCTATAGTAAATTATTCAAAAATTCATTTTTTACTGTCTCAAATTTTAATTACGCCAGGGATTGCCTCTTCTGTAGTAAATGATTCAAAAATTCATTTTTTACTGTCTCAAATTTTAATTACGCCAGGGATTGCCTTTTCTATAGTAAATTATTCAAAAATTCATTTTTTACTGTCGCAAATTTTAATTACGCCAGGGATTGCCTTTTCTATAGTAAATTTTGCAAAAAATAATTTTATACTGTCGCAAATTTTAATTACGCCAGGGATTGCCTTTTCTATAGTAAATTATTCAAAAAATAATTTTTTACTGTTGCAAATTTTAAATACGCCAGGGATTGCCTTTTCTATAGTAAATTATTCAAAAATTCATTTTATACTGTCGCAAATTTTAATTACGCCAGGGATTGCCTTTTCTATAGTAAATTATTCAAAAAATAATTTTATACTGTCTCAAATTTTAATTACGCCAGGGATTGCCTTTTCTATAGTAAATTTTGCAAAAAATAATTTTTTCTGTCACAAATTTTAATTACGCCAGGGATTGCCTTTTCTATAGTAAATTTTGCAAAAAATAATTTTATACTGTCTCAAATTTTAATTACGCCAGGGATTGCCTTTTCTATAGTAAATTATTCAAAAAATAATTTTTTACTGTCTCAAATTTTAATTACGCCAGGGATTGCCTTTTCTATAGTAAATTTTTAAAAATTCATTTTTTACTGTCTCAAATTTTAATTACGCCAGGGATTGCCTTTTTTATAGTAAATTATTCAAAAATTCTTTTTTTACTGTCTCAAATTTTAATTACGCCAGGGATTGCCTTTTCTATAGTAAATTATTCAGAAATTCATCTTTTACTGTCTCAAATTTTAATTACGCCAGCCTTTTCTATAGTAAATTATTCAAAAAATTCATTTTTTACTGTCTCAAATTTTAATTACCCCAGGGATTGCCTTTTCTATAGTAAATTATTCAAAAATTAATTGTTTACTGTCGCAAATTTTAATTACGCCAGGGATTGCCTTTTCTATAGTAAATTATTCAAAAATTAATTTTTTTCTGTCGCAAATTTTAATTACGCCAGGGATTGCCTTTTCTATAGTAAATTATTCAAAAATTCATTTTATACTGTCTCAAATTTTAATTACACCAGGGATTGCCTTTTCTATAGTAAATTATTCAAAAATTAATTGTTTACTGTCGCAAATTTTAATTACGCCAGGGTTTGCCTTTTCTATAGTAAATTATTCAAAAATTAATTTTTTACTGTCGCAAATTATAATTACGCCAGGGATTGCCTTTTCTATAGTAAATTATTCAAAATTCATTTTCTACTGTCTCAAATTTTAATTACGCCAGGGATTGCCTTTTCTATAGTAAATTATTCAAAAAATAATTTTTTACTGTCGCAAATTATAATTACGCCAGGGATTGCCTTTTCTATAGTAAATTATTCAAAAATTCATTTTTTACTGTCTCAAATTTTAATTACGCCAGGGATTGCCTTTTCTATAGTAAATTTTGCAAAAAATAATGTTTTACTGTCTCAAATTTTAATTACGCCAGGGATTGCCTTTTCTGTAGTAAATTTTGCAAAAAATAATGTTTTACTGTCTCAAATTTTAATTACGCCAGGGATTGCCTTTTCTGTAGTAAATTATTCAAAAAATAATTGTTTAGTGTCGCAAATTATAATTACGCCAGGGATTGCCTTTTCTATAGTAAATTATTCAAAAAATTCATTTTTACTGTCGCAAATTTTAATTACGCCAGGGATTGCCTTTTCTATAGTAAATTATTCAAACATTCATTTTTTACTGTCTCAAATTTTAATTACGCCAGGGATTGCCTTTTCTGTAGTAAATTATTCGAAAAATAATTGTTTAGTGTCGCAAATTATAATTACGCCAGGGATTGCCTTTTCTATAGTAAATTATTCAAAAAATTCATTTTTACTGTCGCAAATTTTAATTACGCCAGGGATTGCCTTTTCTATAGTAAATTATTCAAACATTCATTTTTTTACTGTCGCAAATTTTAATTACGCCTGGGATTGCCTTTTCTATAGTAAATTATTCAAAAATTAATTGTTTAGTGTCGCAAATTTTAATTACGCCAGGGATTGCCTTTTCTATAGTAAATTATTCAAAAATTCATTTTTTACTGTCTCAAATTTTAATTACGCCAGGGATTGCCTTTTCTATAGTAAATTATTCAAAAAATAATTTTATACTGTCGCAAATTATAATTACGCCAGGATTGCCTTTTCTATAGTAAATTATTCAAAAATTCATTTTTTACTGTCTCAAATTTTAATTATGCCTTTTCTATAGTAAATTATTCAAAAAATAATTTTTTACTGTCGCAAATTTTAATTACGCCAGGGATTGCCTTTTCTATAGTAAATTATTCAAAAAATAATTTTTACTATCGCAAATTTTAATTACGCCAGGGATTGCCTTTTCTATAGTAAATTATTCAAAAAATATTTTTTTACTGTCGCAAATTTTAATTACGCCAGGATTGCCTTTTCTATAGTAAATTATTCAAAAAATAATTTTTTACTGTCGCAAATTTTAATTACGCCAGGGATTGCCTTTTCTATAGTAAATTATTCAAAAAATAATTTTGTACTGTCGCAAATTATAATTACGCCAGGGATTGCCTTTTCTATAGTAAATTATTCAAAAATTCATTTTTTACTGTCTCAAATTTTAATTACGCCACGGATTGCCTTTTCTATAGTAAATTATTCAAAAATTCATTTTTTACTGTCGCAAATTTTAATTACGCCAGGGATTGCCTTTTCTATAGTAAATTATTCAAAAATATTTTTTACTGTCGCAAATTATAATTACGCCAGGGATTGCCTTTTCTATAGTAAATTATTCAAAAAATCATTTTTTACTGTCTCAAATTTTAATTACGCCAGGGATTGCCTTTTCTGTAGTAAATTATTCAAAAATTAATTTTATACTGTCGCAAATTTTAATTACGCCAGGGATTGCCTTTTCTATAGTAAATTATTCAAAAATTCATTTTTACTGTCGCAAATTATAATTACGCCAGGGATTGCCTTTTCTATAGTAAATTATTCAAAAATTCATTTTTTATAGTCTCAAATTTTAATTACGCCAGGGATTGGCTTTTCTATAGTAAATTATTCAAAAATTAATTTTATACTGTCGCAAATTTTAATTAAGCCAGGGATTGCCTTTTCTATAGTAAATTATTCAAAAATTCATTTTTTACTGTCTCAAATTTTAATTACGCCAGGGATTGCCTCTTCTATAGTAAATGATTCAAAAATTCATTTTTTACTGTCTCAAATTTTAATTACGCCAGGGATTGCCTTTTCGATAGTAAATTATTCAAAAATTCATTTTTTACTGTCGCAAATTTTAATTACGCCAGGGATTGCCTTTTCTATAGTAAATTTTGCAAAAAATAATTTTATACTGTCTCAAATTTTAATTACGCCAGGGATTGCCTTTTCTATAGTAAATTATTCAAAAAATAATTGTTAAGTGTCGCAAATTTTAATTACGCCAGGGATTGCCTTTTCTATAGTAAATTATTCAAAAATTCATTTTTTACTGTCTCAAATTTTAATTACACCAGGGATTGCCTTTTCTATAGTAAATTATTCAAAAATTAATTGTTTACTGTCGCAAATTTTAATTACGCCAGGGATTGCCTTTTCTATAGTAAATTATTCAAAAATTAATTTTTTACTGTCGCAAATTATAATTACGCCAGGGATTGCCTTTTCTATAGTAAATTATTCAAAAATTCATTTTTTACTGTCTCAAATTTTAATTACGCCAGGGATTGCCTTTTCTATAGTAAATTTTGCAAAAACTAATTTTTTTACTGTCGCAAATTTTAATTACGCCAGGGATTGCCTTTTCTATAGTAAATTTTGCAAAAACTAATTTTTTACTGTCGCAAATTATAATTACGCCAGGGATTGCCTTTTCTATAGTAAATTATTCAAAAATTCATTTTCTACTGTCTCAAATTTTAATTACGCCAGGGATTGCCTTTTCTATAGTAAATTATTCAAAAATAATTTTTTACTGTCGCAAATTATAATTACGCCAGGGATTGCATTTTCTATAGTAAATTATTCAAAAATTCATTTTTTACTGTCTCAAATTTTAATTACGCCAGGGATTGCCTTTTCTATAGTAAATTTTGCAAAAAATAATGTTTTACTGTATCAAATTTTAATTACGCCAGGGATTGCCTTTTCTGTAGTAAATTTTGCAAAAAATAATGTTTTACTGTCTCAAATTTTAATTACGCCAGGGATTGCCTTTTCTGTAGTAAATTATTCAAAAAATAATTGTTTAGTGTCGCAAATTATAATTACGCCAGGGATTGCCTTTTCTATAGTAAATTATTCAAAAAATTCATTTTTACTCTCGCAAATTTTAATTACGCCAGGGATTGCCTTTTCTATAGTAAATTATTCAAACATTCATTTTTTACTGTCGCAAATTTTAATTACGCCAGGGATTGCCTTTTCTATAGTAAATTATTCAAAAATTCATTTTTTACTGTCTCAAATTTTAATTACGCAGGGATTGCCTTTTCTATAGTAAATTATTCAAAAATTCATTTTTTACTGTCTCAAATTTTAATTACGCCAGGGATTGCCTTTTCTATAGTAAATTAATCAAAAAATAATTTTATACTGTCGCAAATTTTAATTACGCCAGGGATTGCCTTTTCTATAGTAAATTATTCAAAAAATAATTTTTTACTGTTGCAAATTTTAAATACGCCAGGGATTGCCTTTTCTATAGTAAATTATTCAAAAATTCATTTTATACTGTCGCAAATTTTAATTACGCCAGGGATTGCCTTTTCTATAGTAAATTATTCAAAAAATAATTTTATACTGTCTCAAATTTTAATTACGCCAGGGATTGCCTTTTCTATAGTAAATTTTGCAAAAAATAATTTTTTCTGTCACAAATTTTAATTACGCCAGGATTGCCTTTTCTATAGTAAATTTTGCAAAAAATAATTTTATACTGTCTCAAATTTTTAATTACGCCAGGGATTGCCTTTTCTATAGTAAATTATTCAAAAAATAATTTTTTACTGTCTCAAATTTTAATTACGCCAGGGATTGCCTTTTCTATAGTAAATTTTTCAAAAATTCATTTTTTACTGTCTCAAATTTTAATTACGCCAGGGATTGCCTTTTTTTATAGTAAATTATTCAAAAATTCTTTTTTTACTGTCTCAAATTTTAATTACGCCAGGGATTGCCTTTTCTATAGTAAATTATTCAGAAATTCATTTTTTACTGTCTCAAATTTTAATTACGCCAGCCTTTTCTATAGTAAATTATTCAAAAAATTCATTTTTTACTGTCTCAAATTTTAATTACCCCAGGGATTGCCTTTTCTATAGTAAATTATTCAAAAATTAATTGTTTACTGTCGCAAATTTTAATTACGCCAGGGATTGCCTTTTCTATAGTAAATTATTCAAAAATTAATTTTTTTCTGTCGCAAATTTTAATTACGCCAGGGATTGCCTTTTCTATAGTAAATTATTCAAAAATTCATTTTTTACTGTCTCAAATTTTAATTACACCAGGGATTGCCTTTTCTATAGTAAATTATTCAAAAATTAATTGTTTACTGTCGCAAATTTTAATTACGCCAGGGATTGCCTTTTCTATAGTAAATTATTCAAAAATTAATTTTTTACTGTCGCAAATTATAATTACGCCAGGGATTGCCTTTTCTATAGTAAATTATTCAAAAATTCATTTTTTACTGTCTCAAATTTTAATTACGCCAGGGATTGCCTTTTCTATAGTAAATTTTGCAAAAACTAATTTTTTACTGTCGCAAATTTTAATTACGCCAGGGATTGCCTTTTCTATAGTAAATTTTGCAAAAACTAATTTTTTACTGTCGCAAATTATAATTACGCCAGGGATTGCCTTTTCTATAGTAAATTATTCAAAAATTCATTTTCTACTGTCTCAAATTTTAATTACGCCAGGGATTGCCTTTTCTATAGTAAATTATTCAAAAAATAATTTTTTACTGTCGCAAATTATAATTACGCCAGGGATTGCATTTTCTATAGTAAATTATTCAAAAATTCATTTTTTACTGTCTCAAATTTTTATTACGCCAGGGATTGCCTTTTCTATAGTAAATTTTGCAAAAAATAATGTTTTACTGTATCAAATTTTAATTACGCCAGGGATTGCCTCTTTTCTGTAGTAAATTTTGCAAAAAATAATGTTTCACTGTCTCAAATTTTAATTACGCCAGGGATTGCCTTTTCTGTAGTAAATTATTCAAAAAATAATTGTTTAGTGTCGCAAATTATAATTACGCCAGGGATTGCCTTTTCTATAGTAAATTATTCAAAAAATTCATTTTTACTGTCGCAAATTTTAATTACGCCAGGGATTGCCTTTTCTATAGTAAATTATTCAAACATTCATTTTTTACTGTCGCAAATTTTAATTACGCCAGGGATTGCCTTTTCTATAGTAAATTATTCAAAAATTAATTGTTTAGTGTCGCAATTTTAATTACGCCAGGGATTGCCTTTTCTATAGTAAATTATTCAAAAATTCATTTTTACTGTCTCAAATTTTAATTACGCCAGGGATTGCCTTTTCTATAGTAAATTATTCAAAAAATAATTTTTTACTGTCGCAAATTATAATTACGCCAGGGATTACCTTTTCTATAGTAAATTATTCATAAATTCATTTTTTACTGTCTCAAATTTTAATTACGCCAGGGATTGCCTTTTCTATAGTAAATTATTCAAAAATTCGTTTTTTACTGTCTCAAATTTTAATTACGCCAGGGATTGCCTTTTCTATAGTAAATTTTGCAAAAACTAATTTTTTACTGTCGCAAATTTTAATTACGCCAGGGATTGCCTTTTCTATAGTAAATTTTGCAAAAACTAATTTTTTACTGTCGCAAAATATAATTACGCCAGGGATTGCATTTTCTATAGTAAATTATTCAAAAATTCATTTTTTACTGTCTCAAATTTTAATTACGCCAGGGATTGCCTTTTCTATAGTAAATTATTCAAAAAATAATTTTTTTACTGTCGCAAATTATAATTACGCCAGGGATTGCCTTTTCTATAGTAAATTATTCAAAAATTCATTTTTTACTGTCTCAAATTTTAATTACGCCAGGGATTGCCTTTTCTATAGTAAATTTTGCCAAAAATAATTTTTTACTGTCGCAAATTATAATTACGCCAGGGATGCCTTTTCTGTAGTAAATTATTCAAAAATTCAATTTTACTGTCTCAAATTTTAATTACGCCAGGGATTGCCTTTTCTATAGTAAATTTTGCAAAAAATAATGTTTTACTGTCTCAAATTTTAATTACGCCAGGGATTGCCTTTTCTGTAGTACATTATTCAAAAAATAATTGTTTAGTGTCGCAAATTATAATTACGCCAGGGATTGCCTTTTCTATAGTAAATTATTCAAAAAATTAATTTTTACTGTCGCAAATTTTAATTACGCCAGGGATTGCCTTTTCTATAGTAAATTATTCAAACATTCATTTTTTACTGTCGCAAATTTTAATTACGCCAGGGATTGCCTTTTCTATAGTAAATTATTCAAAAATTAATTGTTTAGTTTCGCAAATTTTAATTACGCCAGGGATTGCCTTTTCTATAGTAAATTATTCAAAAATTCATTTTTTACTGTCTCAAATTTTAATTACGCCAGGGATTGCCTTTTCTATAGTAAATTATTCAAAAAATAATTTTATACTGTCGCAAATTATAATTACGACAGGGATTGCCTTTTCTATAGTAAATTATTCAAAAATTCATTTTTTACTGTCTCAAATTTTAATTATGCCTTTTCTATAGTAAATTATTCAAAAAATAATTTTTTACTGTTGCAAATTTTAATTACGCCAGGGATTGCCTTTTCTATAGTAAATTATTCAAAAAATAATTTTTTACTGTCGCAAATTTTAATTACGCCAGGGATTGCCTTTTCTATAGTAAATTATTCAAAAAATAATTTTTTATTGTCGCAAATTTTAATTACGCCAGGGATTGCCTTTTCTATAGTAAATTATTCAAAAAAATAATTTTTTACTGTCGCAAATTTTAATTACGCCAGGGATTGCCTTTTCTATAGTAAATTATTCAAAAATAATTTTGTACTGTCGCAAATTATAATTACGCCAGGGATTGCCTTTTCTATAGTAAATTATTCAAAAATTCATTTTTTACTGTCTCAAATTTTAATTACGCCAGGGATTGCCCTTTTCTATAGTAAATTATTCAAAAATTCATTTTTTACTGTCGCAAATTTTAATTACGCCAGGGATTGCCTTTTCTATAGTAAATTATTCAAAAAATATTTTTTACTGTCGCAAATTATAATTACGCCAGGGATTGCCTTTTCTACAGTAAATTATTCAAAAAAAAATTTTTTACTGTCTCAAATTTTAATTACGCCAGGGATTGCCTTTTCTATAGTAAATTATTCAAAAATTAATTTTATACTGTCGCAAATTTAAATTACGCCAGGGATTGCCTTTTCTATAGTAAATTATTCAAAAATTCATTTTTTACTGTCGCAAATTATAATTACGCCAGGGATTGCCTTTTCTATAGTAAATTATTCAAAAATTCATTTTTTACAGTCTCAAATTTTAATTACGCCAGGGATTGGCTTTTCTATAGTAAATTATTCAAAAATTAATATTATACTGTCGCAAATTTTAATTACGCCAGGGATTGCCTTTTCTATAGTAAATTATTCAAAAATTCATTTTTTACTGTCTCAAATTTTAATTACGCCAGGGATTGCCCTTTTCTATAGTAAATGATTCAAAAATTCATTTTTTACTGTCTCAAATTTTAATTACGCCAGGGATTGCCTTTTCTATAGTAAATTATTCAAAAATTCATTTTTTACTGTCGCAAATTTTAATTACGCCAGGGATTGCCTTTTCTATAGTAAATTTTGCAAAAAATAATTTTATACTGTCTCAAATTTTAATTACGCCAGGGATTGCCTTTTCTATAGTAAATTACTCAAAAATAATTTTTTACTGTTGCAAATTTTAAATACGCCAGGGATTGCCTTTTCTATAGTAAATTATTCAAAAATTCATTTTATACTGTCGCAAATTTTAATTACGCCAGGGATTGCCTTTTCTATAGTAAATTATTCAAAAAATAATTTTATACTGTCTCAAATTTTAATTACACCAGGGATTGCCTTTTCTATAGTAAATTTTGCAAAAAGTAATTTTTTCTGTCACAAATTTTAATTACGCCAGGGATTGCCTTTTCTATAGTAAATTTTGCAAAAAATAATTTTATACTGTCTCAAATTTTAATTACGCCAGGGATTGCCTTTTCTATAGTAAATTATTCAAAAAATAATTTTTTACTGTCGCAAATTATAATTACGCCAGGGATTGCCTTTTCTATAGTAAATTATTCAAAAAAATCATTTTTTACTGTCTCAAATTTTAATTACGCCAGGGATTGCCTTTTCTATAGTAAATTATCCAAAAAATAATTTTTTACTGTCTCAAATTTTAATTACGCCAGGGATTGCCTTTTCTATAGTAAATTATTCAAAAATTCATTTTTTACTGTCTCAAATTTTAATTACGCCAGGGATTGCCTTTTCTATAGTAAATTATTCAAAAAATAATTTTTTACCGTCGCAAATTTTAATTACGCCAGGGATTGCCTTTTGTATAGTAAATTATTCAAAAAATAATTTTTTTCTGTCGCAAATTTTAATTACGCCAGGGATTGCCTTTTCTATAGTAAATTATTCAAAAAATAATTTTTTACTGTCTCAAATTTTAATTACGCCAGGGATTGCCTTTTCTATAGTAAATTATTCAAAAAATAATTTTTTACTGTCGCAAATTATAATTACGCCAGGGATTGCCTTTTCTATAGTAAATTATTCAAAAAATTAATTTTTTACTGTCTCAAATTTTAATTAAGCCAGGGATTGCCTTTTCTATAGTAAATTATTCAAAAAATAATTTTTTACTGTCGCAAATTATAATTACGCCAGGGATTGCCTTTTCTATAGTAAATTATTCAAAAAATTCATTTTTACTGTCGCAAATTTTAATTACGCCAGGGATTGCCTTTTCTATAGTAAATCATTCAAAAATTCATTTTTTACTGTCTCAAATTTTAATTACCCCAGGGATTGCCTTTTCTATAGTAAATTATTCAAAAAATAATTTTATACTGTCACAAATTTTAATTACGCCAGGGATTGCCTTTTCTATAGTAAATTTTGCAAAAAATAATTTTATACTCTCTCAAATTATAATTACGCCAGGGATTGCCTTTTCTATAGTAAATTATTCAAAAATTCATTTTATACTGTCGCAAATTTTAATTACGCCAGGGATTGCCTTTCCTATAGTAAATTATTCAAAAAATAATTTTTTTCTGTCGCAAATTTTAATTACGCCAGGGATTGCCTTTTCTATAGTAAATTATTCAAAAAATAATTTTATACTGTCTCAAATTTTAATTACGCCAGGGATTGCCTTTTCTATAGTAAATTATTCAAAAAATAATTTTTTACTGTCGCAAATTTTAATTACGCCAGGGATTGCCTTTTCTATAGTAAATTATTCAAAAATTCATTTTTTACAGTCTCAAATTTTAATTACGCCAGGGATAGCCTTTTCTATAGTAAATTATTCAAAAATTAATTTTTGCTGTCGCAAATTTTAATTACGCCAGGGATTGCCTTTTCTATAGTAAATTATTCAAAAATTCATTTTTTACTGTCTCAATTATAATTACGCCAGGGATTGCCTTTTCTATAGTAAATTATTCAAAAAATTCATTTTTTACTGTCTCAAATTTTAATTACGCCAGGGATTGCCTTTTCTATAGTAAATTTGCAAAAAATAATTTTTTCTGTCACAAATTTTAATTACGCCAGGGATTACCTTTTCTATAGTAAATTATTCAAAAAATAATTTTATACTGTCTCAAATTTTAATTACGCCAGGGATTACCTTTTCTATAGTAAATTATTCAAAAATTAATTTTTTTCTGTCGCAAATTTTAATTACGCCAGGGATTGCCTTTTGTATAGTAAATTATTCAAAAAATAATTTTTTTCTGTCGCAAATTTTAATTACGCCAGGGATTGCCTTTTCTATAGTAAATTATTCAAAAAATTCATTTTTTACTATCTCAAATTTTAATTACGCCAGGGATTGCCTTTTCTATAGTAAATTATTCAAAAAATTCATTTTTACTGTCTCAAATTTTAATTACGCAAGGGTTTTCCTTTTCTATAGTAAATTATTCAAAATTCATTTTTTACTGTCTCAAATTTTAACTACGCCAGGGATTGCCTTTTCTATAGTAAATTATTCAAAAAATAATTTTATACTGTCTCAAATTTTAATTACGCCAGGGATTGCCTTTTCTATAGTAAATTTTGCAAAAAATAATTTTTTACTGTCTCAAATTTTAATTACGCCAGCCTTTTCTCTAGTAAATTATTCAAAAAATTCATTTTTTACTGTCTCAAATTTTTATTACCCCAGGGATTGCCTTTTCTATAGTAAATTATTCAAAAATTAATTGTTTACTGTCGCAAATTTTAATTACGCCAGGGATTGCCTTTTCTATAGTAAATTATTCAAAAATTAATTTTTTTCTGTCGCAAATTATAATTACGCCAGGGATTGCCTTTTCTATAGTAAATTATTCAAAAATTCATTTTTTACTGTCTCAAATTTTAATTACGCCAGGGATTGCCTTTTCTATAGTAAATTATTCAAACATTAATTGTTTACTGTCGCAAATTTTAATTACGCCAGGGATTGCCTTTTCTATAGTAAATTATTCAAAAATTAATTTTTTACTGTCGCAAATTATAATTACGCCAGGGATTGCCTTTTCTATAGTAAATTATTCAAAAATTCATTTTTTACTGTCTCAAATTTTAATTACGCCAGGGATTTCCTTTTCTATAGTAAATTTTGCAAAAACTAATTTTTTACTGTCGCAAATTTTAATTACGCCAGGGATTGCCTTTTCTATAGTAAATTTTGCAAAAACTAATTTTTTACTGTCGCAAATTATAATTACGCCAGGGATTGCCTTTTCTATAGTAAATTATTCAAAAATTCATTTTTTACTGTCTCAAATTTTAATTACGCCAGGGATTGCCTTTTCTATAGTAAATTATTCAAAAAATAATTTTTTACTGTCGCAAATTATAATTACGCCAGGGATTGCCTTTTCTATAGTAAATTATTCAAAATTCATTTTTTACTGTCTCAAATTTTAATTACGCCAGGGATTGCCTTTTCTATAGTAAATTATTCAAAAAATAATTTTATACTGTCTCAAATTTTAAATACGCCAGGGATAGCCTTTTCTATAGTAAATTTTGCCAAAAATAATTTTTTACTGTCGCAAATTATAATTACGCCAGGGATTGCCTTTTCTGTAGTAAATTATTCAAAAATTCATTTTTTACTGTCTCAAATTTTAATTACGCCAGGGATTGCCTTTTCTATAGTAAATTTTGCAAAAACTAATTTTTTACTGTCGCAAATTTTAATTACGCCAGGGATTGCCTTTTGTATAGTAAATTATTCAAAAAATTCATTTTTTACTGTCTCAAATTTTAATTACGCCAGGGATTGCCTTTTCTATAGTAAATTATTCAAACAATAATTTTTTACTGTCGCAAATTTTAATTACGCCAGGGATTGCCTTTTCTATAGTAAATTATTCAAAAAATCATTTTTTACTGTCTCAAATTTTAATTACGCCAGGGATTGCCTTTTCTATAGTAAATTATTCAAAAAATAATTTTTTACTGTCGCAAATTTTAATTACGCCAGGGATTGCCTTTTCTATAGTAAATTATTCAAAAAATAATTTTTTCTGTCACAAATTTTAATTACGCCAGGGATTGCCTTTTCTATAGTAAATTATTCAAAAATTCATTTTTTACTGTCTCAAATTTTAATTACGCCAGGGATTGCCTTTTCTATAGTAAATTATTCAAAAAATAATTTTTTACTGTCGCAAATTTTAATTACGCCAGGGATTGCCTTTTCTATAGTAAATTATTCAAAAATAATTTTCTACTGTCTCAAATTTTAATTACGCCAGGGATTGCCTTTTCTATAGTAAATTATTCAAAAATTCATTTTTTACTGTCGCAAATTTTAATTACGCCAGGGATTGCCTTTTCTATAGTAAATTATTCAAAAAATAATTTTTTACTGTCGCAAATTATAATTACGCCAGGGATTGCCTTTTCTATAGTAAATTATTCAAAAATTCATTTTTTACTGTCTCAAATTTTAATTATGCCAGGGATTGCCTTTTCTATAGTAAATTATTCAAAAATTCATTTTTTACTGTCTCAAATTTTAATTACGCCAGGGATTGCCTTTTCTATAGTAAATTACTCAAAAATAATTTTTTACTGTCTCAAATTTTAATTACGCCAGGGATTGCCTTTACTATAGTAAATTTTTCAAAAATTCATTTTTTATTGTCTCAAATTTTAATAACGCCAGGGATTGCCTTTTTTATAGTAAATTATTCAAAAATTCATTTTTTTACTGTCTCAAATTTTAATTACGCCAGGGACTGCCTTTTCTATAGTAAATTATTCAGAAATTCATTTTTTACTGTCTCAAATTTTAATTACGCCAGCCTTTTCTATAGTAAATTACTCAAAAAATTCATTTTTTACTGTCTCAAATTTTAATTACCCCAGGGATTGCCTTTTCTATAGTAAATTATTCAAAAATTAATTGTTTACTGTCGCAAATTTTAATTACGCCAGGATTGCCTTTTCTATAGTAAGTTATTCAAAAATTAATTTTTTTCTGTCGCAAATTTTAATTACGCCAGGGATTGCCTTTTCTATAGTAAATTATTCAAAAATTCATTTTTTACTGTCTCAAATTTTAATTACGCCAGGGATTGCCTTTTCTATTGTAAATTTTGCAAAAACTAATTTTTTACTGTCGCAAATTTTAATTACGCCAGGGATTGCCTTTTCTATAGTAAATTTTGCAAAAACTATTTTTTTACTGTCGCAAATTATAATTACGCCAGGGATTGCCTTTTCTATAGTAAATTATTCAAAAATTCATTTTTTACTGTCTCAAATTTTAATTACGCCAGGGATTGCCTTTTCTATAGTAAATTATTCAAAAAATAATTTTTTACTGTCGCAAATTATAATTACGCCAGGGATTGCCTTTTCTATAGTAAATTATTCAAAAATTCATTTTTTACTGTCTCAAATTTTAATTACGCCAGGGATTGCCTTTTCTATGGTAAATTATTCAAAAAATAATTTTTTTACTGTCTCAAATTTTAATTACGCAAGGGATTGCCTTTTCTGTAGTAAATTTTGCAAAAAATAATGTTTTACTGTCTCAAATTTTAATTACGCCAGGGATTGCCTTTTCTGTAGTAAATTATTCAAAAAATAATTGTTTAGTGTCGCAAATTATAATTACGCCAGGGATTGCCTTTTCTATAGTAAATTATTAAAAAAATTCATTTTTACTGTCGCAAATTTTAGTTACGCCAGGGATTGCCTTTTCTATAGTAAATTATTCAAACATTCATTTTTTACTGTCACAAATTTTAATTACGCCAGGGATTGCCTTTTCTATAGTAAATTATTCAAAAATTAATTGTTTAGTGTCGCAAATTTTAATTACGCCAGGGATTGCCTTTTCTATAGTAAATTATTCAAAAATTCATTTTTTACTGTCTCAAATTTTAATTACGCCAGGGATTGCCTTTTCTATAGTAAATTATTCAAAAAATAATTTTTTACTGTCGCAAATTATAATTACGCCAGGGATTGCCTTTTCTATAGTAAATTATTCAAAAATTCATTTTTTACTGTCTCAAATTTTAATTACGCCAGGGATTGCCTTTTCTATAGTAAATTATTCAAAAATTCATTTTTTACTGTCTCAAATTTTAATTACGCCAGGGATTGCCTTTTCTATAGTAAATTTTGCAAAAACTAATTTTTTTACTGTCGCAAATTTTAATTACGCCAGGGATTGCCTTTTCTATAGTAAATTTTGCAAAAAACTAATTTTTTACTGTCGCAAATTATAATTACGCCAGGGATTGCCTTTTCTATAGTAAATTATTCAAAAATTCATTTTTTACTGTCTCAAATTTTAATTACGCCAGGGATTGCCTTTTCTATAGTAAATTATTCAAAAAATAATTTTTTACTGTCGCAAATTATAATTACGCCAGGGATTGCCTTTTCTATAGTAAATTATTCAAAAATTCATTTTTTACTGTCTCAAATTTTAATTACGCCAGGGATTGCCTTTTCTATAGTAAATTTTGCCAAAAATAATTTTTTACTGTCGCAAATTATAATTACGCCAGGGATTGCCTTTTCTGTAGTAAATTATTCAAAAATTCAATTTTTACTGTCTCAAATTTTAATTACGCCAGGGATTGCCTTTTCTATAGTAAATTTTGCACAAAATAATGTTTTACTGTCTCAAATTTTAATTACGCCAGGGATTGCCTTTTCTATAGTAAATTATTCAAAAATTAATTGTTTAGTGTCGCAAATTTTAATTACGCCAGGGATTGCCTTTTCTATAGTAAATTATTCAAAAATTCATTTTTTACTGTCTCAAATTTTAATTACGCCAGGGATTGCCTTTTCTATGGTAAATTATTCAAAAAATAATTTTATACTGTCGCAAATTATAATTACGCCAGGGATTGCCTTTTCTATAGTAAATTATTCAAAAATTCATTTTTTACTGTCTCAAATTTTAATTATGCCTTTTCTATAGTAAATTATTCAAACAATAATTTTTTACTGTCGCAAATTTTAATTACGCCAGGGATTGCCTTTTCTATAGTAAATTATTCAAAAAATAATTTTTTACTGTCGCAAAATTTAATTACGCCAGGGATTGCCTTTTCTATAGTAAATTATTCAAAAAATAATTTTTTACTGTCGCAAATTTTAATTACGCCAGGGATTGCCTTTTCTATAGTAAATTATTCAAAAAATAATTTTTTACTGTCGCAAATTTTAATTACGCCAGGGATTGCCTTTTCTATAGTAAATTGTTCAAAAAATAATTTTGTACTGTCGCAAATTATAATTACGCCAGGGATTGCCTTTTCTATAGTAAATTATTCAAAAATTCATTTTTTACTGTCTCAAATTTTAATTACGCCAGGGATTGCCTTTTCTATAGTAAATTATTCAAAAATTCATTTTTTACTGTCGCAAATTTTATTACGCCAGGGATTGCCTTTTCTATAGTAAATTATTCAAAAAATATTTTTTACTGTCGCAAATTATAATTACGCCAGGGATTGCCTTTTCTATAGTAAATTATTCAAAAAATCATTTTTTACTGTCTCAACTTTTAATTACGCCAGGGATTGCCTTTTCTATAGTAAATTATTCAAAAATTAATTTTATACTGTCGCAAATTTTAATTACGCCAGGGATTGCCTTTTCTATAGTAAATTATTCAAAAATTCATTTTTTACTGTCGCAAATTATAATTACGCCAGGGATTGCCTTTTCTATAGTAAATTATTCAAAAATTCATTTTTTACAGTCTCAAATTTTAATTACGCCAGGGATTGGCTTTTCTATAGTAAATTATTCAAAAATTAATTTTATACTGTCGCAAATTTTAATTACGCCAGGGATTGCCTTTTCTATAGTAAATTATTCAAAAATTCATTTTTTACTGTCTCAAATTTTAATTACGCCAGGGATTGCCTTTTCTATAGTAAATTATTCAAAAATTCATTTTTTACTGTCGCAAATTTTAGTTACGCCAGGGATTGCCTTTTCTATAGTAAATTATTCAAAAATTCATTTTATACTGTCGCAAATTATAATTACGCCAGGGATTGCCTTTTCTATAGTAAATTATCAAAAATTCATTTTTTACTGTCGCAAATTTTAATTACGCCAGGGATTGCCTTTTCTATAGTAAATTTTGAAAAAAATAATTTTATACTGTCTCAAATTTTAATTACGCCAGGGATTGCCATTTCTATAGTAAATTATTCAAAAAATAATTGTTTAGTGTCGCAAATTTTAATTACGCCAGGGATTGCCTTTTCTATAGTAAATTATTCAAAAAATTCATATTTTACTGTCGCAAATTTTAATTACGCCAGGGATTGCCTTTTCTATAGTAAATTATTCAAAAATTCATTTTTTACTGTCTCAAATTTTAATTACGCTAGGGAGATTGCCTTTTCTATAGTAAATTATTCAAAAAATAATTTTATACTGTCTCAAATTTTAATTACGCCAGGGATTGCCTTTTCTATAGTAAATTTTGCAAAAAATATTTTTTTCTGTCACAAATTTTAATTACGCCAGGGTTTGCCTTTTCTATAGTAAATTTTGCAAAAATTCATTTTTTACTGTCTCAAATTTTAATTACGCAAGGGATTGCCTTTTCTGTAGTAAATTTTGCAAAAAATAATGTTTTACTGTCTCAAATTTTAATTACGCCAGGGATTGCCTTTTCTGTAGTAAATTATTCAAAAAATAATTGTTTAGTGTCGCAAATTATAATTACGCCAGGGATTGCCTTTTCTATAGTAAATTATTAAAAAAATTCATTTTTACTGTCGCAAATTTTAGTTACGCCAGGGATTGCCTTTTCTATAGTAAATTATTCAAACATTCATTTTTTACTGTCACAAATTTTAATTACGCCAGGGATTGCCTTTTCTATAGTAAATTATTCAAAAATTAATTGTTTAGTGTCGCAAATTTTAATTACGCCAGGGATTGCCTTTTCTATAGTAAATTATTCAAAAATTCATTTTTTACTGTCTCAAATTTTAATTACGCCAGGGATTGCCTTTTCTATAGTAAATTATTCAAAAAATAATTTTTTACTGTCGCAAATTATAATTACGCCAGGGATTGCCTTTTCTATAGTAAATTATTCAAAAATTCATTTTTTACTGTCTCAAATTTTAATTACGCCAGGGATTGCCTTTTCTATAGTAAATTATTCAAAAATTCATTTTTTACTGTCTCAAATTTTAATTACGCCAGGGATTGCCTTTTCTATAGTAAATTTTGCAAAAACTAATTTTTTACTGTCGCAAATTTTAATTACGCCAGGGATTGCCTTTTCTATAGTAAATTTTGCAAAAACTAATTTTTTACTGTCGCAAATTATAATTACGCCAGGGATTGCCTTTTCTATAGTAAATTATTCAAAAATTCATTTTTTACTGTCTCAAATTTTAATTACGCCAGGGATTGCCTTTTCTATAGTAAATTATTCAAAAAATAATTTTTTACTGTCGCAAATTATAATTACGCCAGGGATTGCCTTTTCTATAGTAAATTATTCAAAAATTCATTTTTTACTGTCTCAAATTTTAATTACGCCAGGGATTGCCTTTTCTATAGTAAATTTTGCCAAAAATAATTTTTTACTGTCGCAAATTATAATTACGCCAGGGATTGCCTTTTCTGTAGTAAATTATTCAAAAATTCAATTTTTACTGTCTCAAATTTTAATTACGCCAGGGATTGCCTTTTCTATAGTAAATTTTGCACAAAATAATGTTTTACTGTCTCAAATTTTAATTACGCCAGGGATTGCCTTTTCTATAGTAAATTATTCAAAAATTAATTGTTTAGTGTCGCAAATTTTAATTACGCCAGGGATTGCCTTTTCTATAGTAAATTATTCAAAAATTCATTTTTTACTGTCTCAAATTTTAATTACGCCAGGGATTGCCTTTTCTATGGTAAATTATTCAAAAAATAATTTTATACTGTCGCAAATTATAATTACGCCAGGGATTGCCTTTTCTATAGTAAATTATTCAAAAATTCATTTTTTACTGTCTCAAATTTTAATTATGCCTTTTCTATAGTAAATTATTCAAACAATAATTTTTTACTGTCGCAAATTTTAATTACGCCAGGGATTGCCTTTTCTATAGTAAATTATTCAAAAAATAATTTTTTACTGTCGCAAAATTTAATTACGCCAGGGATTGCCTTTTCTATAGTAAATTATTCAAAAAATAATTTTTTACTGTCGCAAATTTTAATTACGCCAGGGATTGCCTTTTCTATAGTAAATTATTCAAAAAACAATTTTTTACTGTCGCAAATTTTAATTACGCCAGGGATTGCCTTTTCTATAGTAAATTGTTCAAAAAATAATTTTGTACTGTCGCAAATTATAATTACGCCAGGGATTGCCTTTTCTATAGTAAATTATTCAAAAATTCATTTTTTACTGTCTCAAATTTTAATTACGCCAGGGATTGCCTTTTCTATAGTAAATTATTCAAAATTCATTTTTTACTGTCGCAAATTTTAATTACGCCAGGGATTGCCTTTTCTATAGTAAATTATTCAAAAAATATTTTTTACTGTCGCAAATTATAATTACGCCAGGGATTGCCTTTTCTATAGTAAATTATTCAAAAAATCATTTTTTACTGTCTCAAATTTTAATTACGCCAGGGATTGCCTTTTCTATAGTAAATTATTCAAAAATTAATTTTATACTGTCGCAAATTTTAATTACGCCAGGGATTGCCTTTTCTATAGTAAATTATTCAAAAATTCATTTTTTACTGTCGCAAATTATAATTACGCCAGGGATTGCCTTTTCTATAGTAAATTATTCAAAAATTCATTTTTTACAGTCTCAAATTTTAATTACGCCAGGGATTGGCTTTTCTATAGTAAATTATTCAAAAATTAATTTTATACTGTCGCAAATTTTAATTACGCCAGGGATTGCCTTTTCTATAGTAAATTATTCAAAAATTCATTTTTTACTGTCTCAAATTTTAATTACGCCAGGGATTGCCTTTTCTATAGTAAATTATTCAAAAATTCATTTTTTACTGTCTCAAATTTTAATTACGCCAGGGATTGCCTTTTCTATAGTAAATTATTCAAAAATTCATTTTTTACTGTCGCAAATTTTAATTACGCCAGGGATTGCCTTTTCTATAGTAAATTATTCAAAAATTCATTTTATACTGTCGCAAATTATAATTACGCCAGGGATTGCCTTTTCTATAGTAAATTATTCAAAAATTCATTTTTTACTGTCGCAAGTTTTAATTACGCCAGGGATTGCCTTTTCTATAGTAAATTTTGCAAAAAATAATTTTATACTGTCTCAAATTTTAATTACGCCAGGGATTGCCTTTTGTATAGTAAATTATTCAAAAAATAATTGTTTAGTGTCGCAAATTTTAATTACGCCAGGGATTGCCTTTTCTATAGTAAATTATTCAAAAAATTCATATTTTACTGTCGCAAATTTTAATTACGCCAGGGATTGCCTTTTCTATAGTAAATTATTCAAAAATTCATTTTTTACTGTCTCAAATTTTAATTACGCTAGGGAGATTGCCTTTTCTATAGTAAATTATTCAAAAAATAATTTTATACTGTCTCAAATTTTAATTACGCCAGGGATTGCCTTTTCTATAGTAAATTTTGCAAAAAATATTTTTTTCTGTCACAAATTTTAATTACGCCAGGGATTGCCTTTTCTATAGTAAATTTTGCAAAAAATAATTTTATACTGTCTCAAATTTTAATTACGCCAGAGATTGCCTTTTCTATAGTAAATTATTCAAAAAATAATTTTTTACTGTCGCAAATTATAATTACGCCAGGGATTGCCTTTTCTATAGTAAATTATTCAAAAAAATCATTTTTTACTGTCTCAAATTTTAATTACGCCAGGGATTGCCTTTTCTATAGTAAATTATTCAAAAATAATTTTTTACTGTCTCAAATTTTAATTACGCCAGGGATTGCCTTTTCTATAGTAAATTATTCAAAAATTCATTTTTTACTGTCTCAAATTTTAATTACGCCAGGGATTGCCTTTTCTATAGTAAATTATTCAAAAAATAATTTTTTACCGTCGCAAATTTTAATTACGCCAGAGATTGCCTTTTGTATAGTAAATTATTCAAAAAATAATTTTTTTCTGTCGCAAATTTTAATTACGCCAGGGATTGCCTTTTCTATAGTAAATTATTCAAAAATAATTTTTTACTGTCTCAAATTTTAATTACGCCAGGGATTGCCTTTTCTATAGTAAATTATTCAAAAAATAATTTTTTACTGTCGCAAATTATAATTACGCCAGGGATTGCCTTTTCTATAGTAAATTATTCAAAAAATTAATTTTTTACTGTCTCAAATTTTAATTAAGCCAGGGATTGCCTTTTCTATAGTAAATTATTCAAAAAATAATTTTTTACTGTCGCAAATTATAATTACGCCAGGGATTGCCTTTTCAATAGTAAATTATTCAAAAAATTCATTTTTACTGTCGCAAATTTTAATTACGCCAGGGATTGCCTTTTCTATAGTAAATTATTCAAAAATTCATTTTTTACTGTCTCAAATTTTAATTACGCCAGGGATTGCCTTTTCTATAGTAAATTATTCAAAAAATAATTTTATACTGTCACAAATTTTAATTACGCCAGGGATTGCCTTTTCTATAGTAAATTTTGCAAAAAATAATTTTATACTGTCTCAAATTATAATTACGCCAGGGATTGCCATTTCTATAGTAAATTATTCAAAAATTCATTTTATACTGTCGCAAATTTTAATTACGCCAGGGATTGCCTTTCCTATAGTAAATCATTCAAAAAATTATTTTTTTCTGTCGCAAATTTTAATTACGCCAGGGATTGCCTTTTCTATAGTAAATTATTCAAAAATTAATTGTTTACTGTCGCAAATTTTAATTACGCCAGGGATTGCCTTTTCTATAGTAAATTATTCAAAAAATAATTTTTTACTGTCGCAAATTTTAATTACGCCAGGGATTGCCTTTTCTATAGTAAATTATTCAAAAATTCATTTTTTACTGTCGCAAATTTTAATTACGCCAGGGATTGCCTTTTCTATAGTAAATTATTCAAAAATTCATTTTTTTCTGTCTCAAATTATAATTACGCCAGGGATTGCCTTTTCTATAGTAAATTATTCAAAAATTCATTTTTTACTGTCTCAAATTTTAATTACGCCAGGATTGCCTTTTCTATAGTAAATTTTGCAAAAAATATTTTTTTCTGTCACAAATTTTAATTACGCCAGGGATTGCCTTTTCTATAGTAAATTATTCAAAAATTAATTTTTTTCTGTCGCAAATTTTAATTACGCCAGGGATTGCCTTTTCTATAGTAAATTATTCAAAAAATAATTTTTTACTGTCGCAAATTTCAATTACGCCAGGGATTGCCTTTTGTATAGTAAATTATTCAAAAAATAATTTTTTTCTGTCGCAAATTTTAATTACGCCAGGGATTGCCTTTTCTATAGTAAATTATTCAAAAAATAATTTTTTACTGTCTCAAATTTTAATTACGCCAGGGTTTGCCTTTTCTATAGTAAATTATTCAAAAATAATTTTTTACTGTCGCAAATTATAATTACACCAGGGATTGCCTTTTCTATAGTAAATTATTCAAAAAATTCATTTTTTACTGTCTCAAATTTTAATTACGCCAGGGATTGCCTTTTCTATAGTAAATTATTCAAAAATTCATTTTTTCTGTCGCAAATTTTAATTACGCCAGGGATTGCCTTTTCTATAGTAAATTATTCAAAAATTCATTTTTTCTGTCGCAAATTTTAATTACGCCAGGGATTGCCTTTTCTATAGTAAATTATTCAAAAATTCATTTTTTACTGTCTCAAATTTTAATTACGCCAGGGATTGCCTTTGCTATAGTAAATTTTGCAAAAAATAATTTTTTACTGTCGCAAATTTTAATTACGCCAGGGATTGCCTTTTCTATAGTAAATTATTCAAAAATTAATTTTTTACTGTCGCAAATTTTAATTACGCCAGGGATTGCCTTTTCTATATAAATTATTCAAAAATTCATTTTTTACTGTCGCAAATTTTAATTACGCCAGGGATTGCCTTTTCTATAGTAAATTATTCAAAAATTCATTTTTTACTGTCTCAAATTATAATTACGCCAGGGATTGCCTTTTCTATAGTAAATTATTCAAAAATTCATTTTTTACTGTCTCAAATTTTAATTACGCCAGGGATTGCCTTTTCTATAGTAAATTTTGCAAAAAATAATTTTTTCTGTCACAAATTTTAATTACGCCAGGGATTGCCTTTTCTATAGTAAATTATTCAAAAATTAATTTTTTTCTGTCGCAAATTTTAATTACGCCAGGGATTGCCTTTTCTATAGTAAATTATTCAAAAATTAATTTTTTACTGTCGCAAATTTTAATTACGCCAGGGATTGCCTTTTCTATAGTAAATTATTCAAAAATTCATTTTTTACTGTCGCAAATTTTAATTACGCCAGGGATTGCCTTTTCTATAGTAAATTATTCAAAAATTCATTTTTTACTGTCTCAAATTATAATTACGCCAGGGATTGCCTTTTCTATAGTAAATTATTCAAAAATTCATTTTTTACTGTCTGAAATTTTAATTACGCCAGGGATTGCCTTTTCTATAGTAAATTTTGCAAAAAATAATTTTTTCTGTCACAAATTTTAATAACGCCAGGGATTGCCTTTTCTATAGTAAATTATTCAAAAATTAATTTTTTTCTGTCGCAAATTTTAATTACGCCAGGGATTGCCTTTTCTATAGTAAATTATTCAAAAAATAATTTTTTACTGTCGCAAATTTCAATTACGCCAGGGATTGCCTTTTGTATAGTAAATTATTCAAAAAATAATTTTTTTCTGTCGCAAATTTTAATTACGCCAGGGATTGCCTTTTCTATAGTAAATTATTCAAAAAATAATTTTTTACTGTCTCAAATTTTAATTACGCCAGGGTTTGCCTTTTCTATAGTAAATTATTCAAAAAATAATTTTTTACTGTCGCAAATTATAATTACACCAGGGATTGCCTTTTCTATAGTAAATTATTAAAAAAATTCATTTTTTACTGTCTCAAATTTTAATTACGCCAGGGATTGCCTTTTCTATAGTAAATTATTCAAAAATTCATTTTTTCTGTCGCAAATTTTAATTACGCCAGGGATTGCCTTTTCTATAGTAAATTATTCAAAAATTCATTTTTTCTGTCGCAAATTTTAATTACGCCAGGGATTGCCTTTTCTATAGTAAATTATTCAAAAATTCATTTTTTACTGTCTCAAATTTTAATTACGCATAATTTTTTACTGTCGCAAATTTTAATTACGCCAGGGATTGCCTTTTATATAGTAAATTATTCAAAAATTAATTGTTTACTGTCGCAAATTTTAATTACGCCAGGATTGCCTTTTCTATAGTAAATTATTCAAAAATAATTTTTTACTGTCGCAAATTTTAATTACGCCAGGGATTGCCTTTTCTATAGTAAATTATTCAAAAATTCATTTTTTACTGTCGCAAATTTTAATTACGCCAGGGGATTGCCTTTTCTATAGTAAATTATTCAAAAATTCAATTTTTTACTGTCTCAAATTATAATTACGCCAGGGATTGCCCTTTTCTATAGTAAATTATTCAAAAATTCATTTTTTACTGTCTCAAATTTTAATTACGCCAGGGTTGGCTTTTTCTATAGTAAATTTTGCAAAAAAATAATTTTTTCTGTCACAGAATTTTAATTACGCCAGGGATTGCCTTTTCTATAGTAAATTATTCAAAATTAATTTTTTTCTGTCGCAAATTTTAATTACGCCAGGGATTGCCTTTTCTATAGTAAATTATTCAAAAAATAATTTTTTACTGTCGCAAATTTCAATTACGCCAGGGATTGCCTTTTGTATAGTAAATTATTCAAAAAAATAATTTTTTTCTGTCGCAAATTTTAATTACGCCAGGGATTGCCTTTTCTATAGTAAATTATTCAAAAAATAATTTTTTTACTGTCTCAAATTTTAATTACGCCAGGGTTTGCCTTTTCTATAGTAAATTATTCAAAAAATAATTTTTTACTGTCGCAAATTATAATTACACCAGGGATTGCCTTTTCTATAGCAAATTATTCAAAAAATTCATTTTTTTACTGTCTCAAATTTTAATTACGCCAGGGATTGCCTTTTTCTATAGTAAATTTTGCAAAAATTCATTTTTTCTGTCGCAAATTTTAATTACGCCAGGGATTGCCTTTTCTATAGTAAATTATTCAAAAATTCATTTTTTCTGTCGCAAATTTTAATTACGCCAGGGATTGCCTTTTCTATAGTAAATTATTCAAAAATTCATTTTTTTACTGTGGCAAATTTTAATTACGCCAGGGATTGCCTTTTCTATAGTAAATTATTCAAAAATTCATTTTTTACTGTCTCAAATTATAATTACGCCAGGGATTGCCTTTTCTATAGTAAATTATTCAAAAAATCATTTTTTACTGTCTCAAATTTTAATTAACGCCAGGGATTGCCCTTTTCTATAGTAAATTTTGCAAAAAATAATTTTTTCTGTCACAAATTTTAATTACGCCAGGGATTGCCTTTTCTATAGTAAATTATTCAAAAATTAATTTTTTTCTGTCGCAAATTTTAATTACCCAGGGATTGCCTTTTCTATAGTAAATTATTCAAAAATTAATTTTTTACTGTCGCAAATTTTAATTACGCCAGGGATTGCCTTTTCTATAGTAAATTATTCAAAAATTCATTTTTTACTGTCGCAAATTTTAATTACGCCCAGGGATTGCCTTTTCTATAGTAAATTATTCAAAAATTCATTTTTTACTGTCTCAAATTATAATTACGCCAGGGATTGCCTTTGTCTATAGTAAATTATTCAAAAATTCATTTTTTACTGTCTCAAATTTTAATTACGCCAGGGATTGCCTTTTCTATAGTAAATTTTGCAAAAATAATTTTTTCTGTCACAAATTTTAATTACGCCAGGGATTGCCTTTTCTATAGTAAATTATTCAAAAATTAATTTTTTTTCTGTCGCAAATTTTAATTACGCCAGGGATTGCCTTTTCTATAGTAAATTATTCAAAAAATAATTTTTTACTGTCGCAAATTTCAATTACGCCAGGGATTGCCTTTTGTATAGTAAATTATTCAAAAAATAATTTTTTTTCTGTCGCAAATTTTAATTACGCCAGGGATTGCCTTTTCTATAGTAAATTATTCAAAAAATAATTTTTTACTGTCTCAAATTTTAATTACGCCAGGGTTTGCCTTTTCTATAGTAAATTATTCAAAAAATAATTTTTTACTGTCGCAAATTATAATTACACCAGGGATTGCCTTTTTCTATAGTAAATTATTCAAAAAAATTCATTTTTTACTGTCTGAAATTTTAATTACGCCAGGGATTGCCTTTTCTATAGTAAATTTTGCAAAAAAATAATTTTTTCTGTCGCAAATTTTAATTACGCCAGGGATTGCCTTTTCTATAGTAAATTATTCAAAAATTCATTTTTTCTGTCGCAAATTTTAATTACGCCAGGGCTTGCCTTTTCTATAGTAAATTATTCAAAAATTCATTTTTTACTGTCTCAAATTTTAATTACGCCAGGGATTGCCTTTTCTATAGTAAATTTGCAAAAAATAATTTTTTACTGTCGCAAATTTTAATTACGCCAGGGATTGCCTTTTCTATAGTAAATTATTCAAAAATTAATTTTTTTTCTGTCGCAAATTTTAATTACGCCAGGGATTGCCTTTTCTATAGTAAATTATTCAAAAATTAATTGTTTACTGTCGCAAATTTTAATTACGCCAGGGATTGCCTTTTCTATAGTAAAATTATTCAAAAAATAGTTTTTATACTGTCGCAAATTTTAAATACGCCAGGGATTGCCTTTTCTATAGTTAAATTATTCAAAAAATTCATTTTTTACTGTCTCAAATTTTAATTACGCCAGGGATTGCCTTTTCTATAGTAAATTATTCAAAAAATAATTTTTTACTGTCGCAAATTATAATTACGCCAGGGACTGCCTGTTTCTATAGTAAATTATTCAAAAATTCATTTTTTACTGTCTCAAATTTTAATTACGCCAGGGATTGCCTTTTCTATAGTAAATTATTCAAAAATTCATTTTATACTGTCTCAAATTATAATTACGCCAGGGATTGCCTTTTCTATAGTAAATTATTCAAAAATTCATTTTTTTACTGTCTCAAATTTTAATTACGCCAGGGATTGCCTTTTCTATAGTAAATTATTCAAAAAATAATTTTATACTGTCGCAAAATTTTAAATACGCCAGGGATTGCCTTTTTCTATAGTAAATTATTCAAAAAATTCATTTTTTAATGTCTCAAATTTTAATTACGCCAGGTGATTGCCTTTTCAATAGTAAATTATTCAAAAAATAATTTTTTACTGTCGCAAATTATAATTACGCCAGGGGACTGCCTTTTCTATAGTAAATTATTCAAAAATTCATTTTTTACTGTCTCAAATTTTAATTACGCCAGGGATTGCCTTTTCAATAGTAAATTATTCAAAAAATTCATTTTTACTGTCGCAAATTCTTAATTACGCCAGGGATTGCCTTTTCTATAGTAAATTATTCAAAAATTCATTTTTTACTGTCTCAAATTTTAATTACGCCAGGGATTGCCTTTTTCTATAGTAAATTATTCAAAAATTCATTTTTTACTGTCTCAAATTATAATTACGCCAGGGATTGCCTTTTCTATAGTAAATTATTCAAAAATTCATTTGTTTACTGTCTCAAATTTTAATTACGCCAGGGATTGCCTTTTCTATAGTAAATTTTGCAAAAAATAATTTTTTCTGTCACAAATTTTAATTACGCCAGGGATTGCCTTTTTCTATAGTAAATTATTCAAAAATTAATTTTTTTCTGTCGCAAATTTTAATTACGCCAGGGATTGCCTTTTCCTATAGTAAATTATTCAAAAATTAATTTTTTACTGTCGCAAATTTTAATTACGCCAGGTATTGCCTTTTCTATAGTAAATTATTCAAAAAATTCATTTTTTTACTGTCGCAAAATTTTAATTACGCCAGGGATTGCCTTTTCTATAGTAAATTATTCAAAAATTCATTTTTTACTGTCTCAAATTATAATTACGCCAGGGATTGCCTTTTCTATAGTAAATTATTCAAAAACTTCATTTTTTACTGTCTCAAATTTTAATTACGCCAGGGGATTGCCTTTTCTATAGTAAATTTTGCAAAAAATAATTTTTTCTGTCACAAATTTTAATTACGCCAGGGATTGCCTTTTCTATAGTAAATTATTCAAAAAATTAATTTTTTTCTGTCGCAAATTTTAATTACGCCAGGGATGATTGCCTTTTCTATAGTAAATTATTCAAAAAATAATTTTTTACTGTCGCAAATTTCAATTACGCCAGGGATTGCCTTTTGTATAGTAAATTATTCAAAAAATAATTTTTTTCTGTCGCAAATTTTAATTACGCCAGGGATTGCCTTTTCTATAGTAAATTGTTCAAAAAATAATTTTTTACTGTCTCAAATTTTAATTACGCCAGGGTTTGCCTTTTCTATAGTAAATTATTCAAAAAATAATTTTTTACTGTCGCAAATTATAATTACACCAGGGATTGCCTTTTCTATAGTAAATTATTCAAAAAATTCATTTTTTACTGTCTCAAATTTTAATTACGCCAGGGATTGCCTTTTCTATAGTAAATTATTCAAAAATTCATTTTTTCTGTCGCAAATTTTAATTACGCCAGGGATTGCCTTTTCTATAGTAAATTATTCAAAAATTCATTTTTTCTGTCGCAAATTTTAATTACGCCAGGGATTGCCTTTTCTATAGTAAATTATTCAAAAATTCATTTTTTACTGTCTCAAATTTTAATTACGCCAGGGATTGCCTTTTCTATAGTAAATCATTCAAAAAATAATTTTTTACTGTCGCAAATTTTAATTACGCCAGGGATTGCCTTTTCTATAGTAAATTATTCAAAAATTAATTGTTTACTGTCGCAAATTTTAATTACGCCAGGGATTGCCTTTTCTATAGTAAATTATTCAAAAATAATTTTTTACTGTCGCAAATTTTAATTACGCCAGGGATTGCCTTTTCTATAGTAAATTATTCAAAAATTCATTTTTTACTGTCGCAAATTTTAATTACGCCAGGGATTGCCTTTTCTATAGTAAATTATTCAAAAATTTATTTTTTACTGTCTCAAATTATAATTACGCCAGGGTTTGCCTTTTCTATAGTAAATTATTCAAAAATTAATTTTTTTCTGTCGCAAATTTTAATTACGCCAGGGATTGCCTTTTCTATAGTAAATCATTCAAAAAATAATTTTTTACTGTCGCAAATTTTAATTACGCCAGGGATTGCCTTTTCTATAGTAAATTATTCAAAAATTAATTGTTTACTGTCGCAAATTTTAATTACGCCAGGGATTGCCTTTTCTATAGTAAATTATTCAAAAAATAATTTTTTACTGTCGCAAATTTTAATTACGCCAGGGATTGCCTTTTCTATAGTAAATTATTCAAAAATTCATTTTTTACTGTCGCAAATTTTAATTACGCCAGGGATTGCCTTTTCTATAGTAAATTATTCAAAAATTCATTTTTTACTGTCTCAAATTATAATTACGCCAGGGATTGCCTTTTGTATAGTAAATTATTCAAAAAATAATTTTTTTCTGTCGCAAATTTTAATTACGCCAGGGATTGCCTTTTCTATAGTAAATTATTCAAAAAATAATTTTTTACTGTCTCAAATTTTAATTACGCCAGGGTTTGCCTTTTCTATAGTAAATTATTCAAAAAATAATTTTTTACTGTCGCAAATTATAATTACACCAGGGATTGCCTTTTCTATAGTAAATTATTAAAAAAATTCATTTTTTACTGTCTCAAATTTTAATTACGCCAGGGATTGCCTTTTCTATAGTAAATTTTGCAAAAAATAATTTTTTCTGTCGCAAATTTTAATTACGCCAGGGATTGCCTTTTCTATAGTAAATTATTCAAAAATTCATTTTTTCTGTCACAAATTTTAATTACGCCAGGGCTTGCCTTTTCTATAGTAAATTATTCAAAAATTCATTTTTTACTGTCTCAAATTTTAATTACGCCAGGGATTGCCTTTTCTATAGTAAATTTTGCAAAAAATAATTTTTTACTGTCGCAAATTTTAATTACGCCAGGGATTGCCTTTTCTATAGTAAATTATTCAAAAATTAATTTTTTTTCTGTCGCAAATTTTAATTACGCCAGGGATTGCCTTTTCTATAGTAAATTATTCAAAAATTAATTGTTTACTGTCGCAAATTTTAATTACGCCAGGGATTGCCTTTTCTATAGTAAATTATTCAAAAAATAGTTTTATACTGTCGCAAATTTTAAATACGCCAGGGATTGCCTTTTCTATAGTAAATTATTCAAAAAATTCATTTTTTACTGTCTCAAATTTTAATTACGCCAGGGATTGCCTTTTCTATAGTAAATTATTCAAAAAATAATTTTTTACTGTCGCAAATTATAATTACGCCAGGGACTGCCTTTTCTATAGTAAATTATTCAAAAATTCATTTTTTACTGTCTCAAATTTTAATTACGCCAGGGATTGCCTTTTCTATAGTAAATTATTCAAAAATTCATTTTTTACTGTCTCAAATTTTAATTACGCCAGGGATTGCCTTTTCTATAGTAAATTATTCAAAAAATAATTTTATACTGTCGCAAATTTTAATTACGCCAGGGATTGCCTTTTCTATAGTAAATTATTCAAAAAATAGTTTTATACTGTCGCAAATTTTAAATACGCCAGGGATTGCCTTTTCTATAGTAAATTATTCAAAAAATTCATTTTTTACTGTCTCAAATTTTAATTACGCCAGAGATTGCCTTTTCAATAGTAAATTATTCAAAAAATTCATTTTTACTGTCGCAAATTTTAATTACGCCAGGGATTGCCTTTTCTATAGTAAATTATTCAAAAATTCATTTTTTACTGTCTCAAATTTTAATTACGCCAGGGATTGCCTTTTCTATAGTAAATTATTCAAAAATTCATTTTTTACTGTCTCAAATTATAATTACGCCAGGGATTGCCTTTTCTATAGTAAATTATTCAAAAATTCATTTTTTACTGTCTCAAATTTTAATTACGCCAGGGATTGCCTTTTCTATAGTAAATTTTGCAAAAAATAATTTTTTCTGTCACAAATTTTAATTACGCCAGGGATTGCCTTTTCTATAGTAAATTATTCAAAAATTAATTTTTTTCTGTCGCAAATTTTAATTACGCCAGGGATTGCCTTTTCTATAGTAAATTATTCAAAAATTAATTTTTTACTGTCGCAAATTTTAATTACGCCAGGTATTGCCTTTTCTATAGTAAATTATTCAAAAATTCATTTTTTACTGTCGCAAATTTTAATTACGCCAGGGATTGCCTTTTCTATAGTAAATTATTCAAAAATTCATGTTTTTACTGTCTCAAATTATAATTACGCCAGGGATTGCCTTTTCTATAGTAAATTATTCAAAAATTCATTTTTTACTGTCTCAAATTTTAATTACGCCAGGGATTGCCTTTTCTATAGTAAATTTTGCAAAAAATAATTTTTTCTGTCACAAATTTTAATTACGCCAGGGATTGCCTTTTCTATAGTAAATTATTCAAAAATTAATTTTTTTCTGTCGCAAATTTTAATTACGCCAGGGATTGCCTTTTCTATAGTAAATTATTCAAAAAATAATTTTTTTACTGTCGCAAATTTCAATTACGCCAGGGATTGCCTTTGTGTATAGTAAATTATTCAAAAAATAATTTTTTTTCTGTCGCAAATTTTAATTACGCCAGGGATTGCCTTTTCTATAGTAAATTGTTCAAAAAATAATTTTTTACTGTCTCAAATTTTAATTACGCCAGGGTTTGCCCTTTTCTATAGTAAATTATTCAAAAAATAATTTTTTACTGTCGCAAATTATAATTACACCAGGGATTGCCTTTTCTATAGTAAATTATTCAAAAAATTCATTTTTTACTGTCTCAAATTTTAATTACGCCAGGGATTGCCTTTTCTATAGTAAATTATTCAAAAATTCATTTTTTCTGTCGCAAATTTTAATTACGCCAGGGATTGCCTTTTCTATAGTAAATTATTCAAAAATTCATTTTTTCTGTCGCAAATTTTAATTACGCCAGGGATTGCCTTTTCTATAGTAAATTATTCAAAAATTCATTTTTTACTGTCTCAAATTTTAATTACGCCAGGGATTGCCTTTTCTATAGTAAATCATTCAAAAAAATAATTTTTTACTGTCGCAAATTTTAATTACGCCAGGGATTGCCTTTTCTATAGTAAATTATTCAAAAATTAATTGTTTACTGTCGCAAATTTTTAATTACGCCAGGGATTGCCTTTTCTATAGTAAATTATTCAAAAAATAATTTTTTACTGTCGCAAATTTTAATTACGCAGGGATTGCCTTTTCTATAGTAAATTATTCAAAAATTCATTTTTTACTGTCGCAAATTTTAATTACGCCAGGGATTGCCTTTTCTATAGTAAATTATTCAAAAATTCATTTTTTACTGTCTCAAATTATAATTACGCCAGGGTTTGCCTTTTCTATAGTAAATTATTCAAAAATTCATTTTTTACTGTCGCAAATTTTAATTACGCCAGGGATTGCCTTTTCTATAGTAAATTATTCAAAAATTCATTTTTTACTGTCTCAAATTATAATTACGCCAGGGATTGCCTTTTCTATAGTAAATTATTCAAAAATTCATTTTTTACTGTCTCAAATTTTAATTACGCCAGGGATTGCCTTTTCTATAGTAAATTATTCAAAAAATAATTTTTTCTGTCACAAATTTTAATTACGCCAGGGATTGCCTTTTCTATAGTAAATTATTCAAAAATTAATTTTTTTCTGTCGCAAATTTTAATTACGCCAGGGATTGCCTTTTCTATAGTAAATTATTCAAAAAATAATTTTTTACTGTCGCAAATTTCAATTACGCCAGGGATTGCCTTTTCTATAGTAAATTATTCAAAAAATTCATTTTTTACTGTCTCAAATTTTAATTACGCCAGGGATTGCCTTTTCTATAGTAAATTATTCAAAAATTCATTTTTTCTGTCGCAAATTTTAATTACGCCAGGGATTGCCTTTTCTATAGTAAATTATTCAAAAATTCATTTTTTCTGTCGCAAATTTTAATTACGCCAGGGATTGCCTTTTCTATAGTAAATTATTCAAAAATTCATTTTTTACTGTCTCAAATTTTAATTACGCCAGGGATTGCCTTTTCTATAGTAAATTTTGCAAAAAATAATTTTTTACTGTCGCAAATTTTATTTACGCCAGGGATTGCCTTTTCTATAGTAAATTATTCAAAAATTAATTTTTTTCTGTCGCAAAATTTTAATTACGCCAGGGATTGCCTTTTCTATAGTAAATTATTCAAAAATTAATTGTTTACTGTCGCAAATTTTAATTACGCCAGGGATTGCCTTTTCTATAGTAAATTATTCAAAAAATAGTTTTATACTGTCGCAAATTTTAAATACGCCAGGGATTGCCTTTTCTATAGTAAATTATTCAAAAAATTCATTTTTTACTGTCTCAAATTTTAATTACGCCAGGGATTGCCTTTTCTATAGTAAATTATTCAAAAAATAATTTTTTACTGTCGCAAATTATAATTACGCCAGGGACTGCCTTTTCTATAGTAAATTATTCAAAAATTCATTTTTTACTGTCTCAAATTTTAATTACGCCAGGGATTGCCTTTTCTATAGTAAATTATTCAAAAAATAATTTTTTCTGTCACAAATTTTAATTACGCCAGGGATTGCCTTTTCTATAGTAAATTATTCAAAAAATAATTTTTTACTGTCTCAAATTTTAATTACGCCAGGGATTGCCTTTTCTATAGTAAATTATTCAAAAAATAATTTTTTACTGTCGAAAATTTTAATTACGCCAGGGATTGCCTTTTCTATAGTAAATTTTGCAAAAACCAATTTTTTACTGTCGCAAATTTTAATTACGCCAGGGATTGCCTTTTCTATAGTAAATTATTCAAAAATTCATTTTTTACTGTCTAAAATTTTAATTACGCCAGGGATTGCCTTTTCTATAGTAAATTTTGCAAAAAATAAATTTTTACTGTCTCAAATTTTAATTACGCCAGGGATTGCCTTTTCTATAGTAAATTATTCAAAAAATAATTGTTTAGTGTCGCAAATTATAATTACGCCAGGGATTGCCTTTTCTATAGTAAATTATTCAAAAAATAATTTTTTACTGTCTCAAATTTTAATTACGCCAGATTGCCTTTTCTATAGTAAATTATTCAAAAAATAATTTTTTACTGTCGCAAATTATAATTACGCCAGGGATTGCCTTTTCTATAGTAAATTATTCAAAAATTCATTTTTTACTGTCGCAAATTTTAATTACGCCAGGGATTGCCTTTTCTATAGTAAATTATTCAAAAAATAATTTTTTACTGTCGCAAATTATAATTACGCCAGGGATTGCCTTTTCTATAGTAAATTATTCAAAAATTCATTTTTTATTGTCTCAAATTTTAATTACGCCAGGGATTGCCTTTTTTATAGTAAATTTTGCAAAAAATAATTTTATACTGTCTCAAATTTTAATTACGCCAGGGATTGCCTTTTCTATAGTAAATTATTCAAAAAATAATTGTTTAGTGTCGCAAATTTTAATTACGCCAGGGATTGCCTTTTCTATAGTAAATTATTCAAAAAATAATTTTTTACTGTCGCAAATTTTAATTACGCCAGGGATTGCCTTTTCTATAGTAAATTATTCAAAAATTAATTGTTTAGTGTCGCAAATTTTAATTACGCCAGGGATTGCCTTTTCTATAGTAAATTATTCAAAAATTAATTTTTTTCTGTCGCAAATTTTAATTACGCCAGGGATTGCCTTTTCTATAGTAAATTATTCAAAAAATAATTTTTTCTGTCACAAATTTTAATTACGCCAGGGATTGCCTTTTCTATAGTAAATTATTCAAAAATTCATTTTTTACTGTCTCAAATTTTAATTTCGCCAGGGATTGCCTTTTCTATAGTAAATTATTCAAAAAATTCATTTTTTACTGTCTCAAATTTTAATTACGCCAGGGATTGCCTTTTCTATAGTAAATTATTCAAAAAATAATTTTTTACTGTCGCAAATTTTAATTACGCCAGGGATTGCCTTTTCTATAGTAAATTTTGCAAAAAATAATTTTTTACTGTCTCAAATTTTAATTACGCCAGGGATTGCCTTTTCTATAGTAAATTATTCAAAAATTAATTGTTTACTGTCGCAAATTTTAATTACGCCAGGGATTGCCTTTTCTATAGTAAATTATTCAAAAATTAATTGTTTACTGTCGCAAATTTTAATTACGCCAGGGATTGCCTTTTCTATAGTAAATTATTCAAAAATTAATTTTTTTCTGTCGCAAATTTTAATTACGCCAGGGATTGCCTTTTCTATAGTAAATTATTCAAAAATTAATTTTTTTCTGTCGCAAATTTTAATTACGCCAGGGATTGCCTTTTCTATAGTAAATTATTCAAAAGATAATTTTTTACTGTCGCAAATTTTAATTGCGCCAGGGATTGCCTTTTCTATAGTAAATTATTCAAAAATTCATTTTTTACTGTCGCAAATTTTAATTACGCCAGGGATTGCCTTTTCTATAGTAAATTATTCAAAAAATAATTGTTTAGTGTCGCAAATTTTAATTACGCCAGGGATTGCCTTTTCTATAGTAAATTATTCAAAAAATAATTGTTTAGTGTCGCAAATTATAATTACGCCAGGGATTGCCTTTTCTATAGTAAATTATTCAAAAAATAATTTTTTATTGTCGCAAATTTTAATTACCCCAGGGATTGCCTTTTCTATAGTAAATTATTCAAAAAATAATTTTTTACTGTCGCAAATTATAATTACGCCAGGGATTGCCTTTTCTATAGCAAATTATTCAAAAAATAATTTTTTACTGTCGCAAATTTTAAATACGCCAGGGATTGCCTTTTCTATAGTAAATTATTCAAAAATTCATTTTATACTGTCTCAAATTTTAATTACGCCAGGGATTGCCTTTTCTATAGTAAATTATTCAAAAAATAATTTTATACTGTCTCAAATTTTAATTACGCCAGGGATTGCATTTTCTATAGTAAATTTTGCAAAAAATAATTTTTTCTGTCTCAAATTTTAATTACGCCAGGGATTGCCTTTTCTATAGTAAATTTTGCAAAAACTAATTTTTTACTGTCGCAAATTTTAATTACGCCAGGGATTGCCTTTTTTATAGTAAATTATTCAAAAATTCATTTTTTACTGTCTCAAATTTTAATTACGCCAGGGATTGCCTTTTCTATAGTAAATTTTGCAAAAAATAATTTTTTACTGTCTCAAATTTTAATTACGCCAGGGATTCCCTTTTCTATAGTAAATTATTCAAAAAATAATTGTTTAGTGTCGCAAATTATAATTACGCCAGGGATTGCCTTTTCTATAGTAAATTATTCAAAAAATAATTTTTTACTGTCGCAAATTTTAATTACGCCAGGGATTGCCCTTTTCTATAGTAAATTATTCAAAAAATAATTTTTTACTGTCGCAAATTTTAATTACGCCAGGGATTGCCTTTTCTATAGTAAATTATTCAAAAATTCATTTTTTACTGTCTCAAATTTTAATTACGCCAGAGATTGCCTTTTCTATAGTAAATTATTCAAAAATTCATTTTTTACTGTCGCAAATTTTAATTACGCCATGGATTGCCTTTTCTATAGTAAATTATTCAAAAAATAATTTTTTACTGTCGCAAATTTTAATTATCCCGGGATTGCCTTTTCTATAGTAAATTATGCAAAAATTCATTTTTTACTGTCTCAAATTTTAATTACGCCAGGGATTGCCTTTTCTATAGTAAATTATTCAAAAATTCATTTTTTACTGTCTCAAATTTTAATTACGCCAGGGATTGCCTTTTCTATAGTAAATTATTCAAAAATTCATTTTTTCTGTCGCAAATTTTAATTACGCCAGGGATTGCCTTTTCTATAGTAAATTATTCAAAAAATAATTTTTTACTGTCTCAAATTTTAATTACGCCAGGGATTGCCTTTTCTATAGTAAATTTTTCAAAAATTAATTTTATACTTTCGCAAATTTTAAATACGCCAGGGCTTGCCTTTTCTATAGTAAATTATTCAAAAATTAATTTTAAACTGTCGCAAATTTTAATTACGCCAGGGATTGCCTTTTCTATAGTAAATTTTGCAAAAAATAATTTTTTACTGTCTCAAATTTTAATTACGCCAAGGATTGCCTTTTCTATAGTAAATTATTCAAAAATTCATTTTTTACTGTCTCAAATTTTAATTACGCCAGGGATTGCCTTTTCTATAGTAAATTATTCAAAAACTAATTTTTTACTGCCGCAAATTTTAATTACGCCAGGGTTGCCTTTTCTATAGTAAATTATTCAAAAAATAATTTTTTACTGTCTCAAATTTTAATTACGCCAGGGATTGCATTTTCTATAGTAAATTTTTCAAAAATTAATTTTATACTGTCGCAAATTTTAAATGCTCCAGGGATTGCCTTTTCTATAGTAAATTATTCAAAAATTAATTTTATACTGTCGCAAATTTTAATTACGCCAGGGATTGCCTTTTCTATAGTAAATTATTCAAAAATTCATTTTTTTACTCTCTCAAATTTTAATTACGCCAGCGATTGCCTTTTCTATAGTAAATTTTTCAAAAATTAATTTTGTACTGTCGCAAATTTTAAATACGCCAGGGATTGCCTTTTCTATAGTAAATTTTGCCAAAAATAATTTTTTACTGTCTCAAATTTTAATAACGCCAGGGATTGCCTTTTCTATAGTAAATTATTCAAAAATTCATTTTATACTGTCGCAAATTATAATTACGCCAGGGATTGCCTTTTGTATAGTAAATTATTCAAAAATTCATTTTTTACTGTCTCGAATTTTAAATACGCCAGGGATTGCCTTTTCTATAGTAAATTATTCAAAAAATAATTTTTTTCTGTCGCAAATTTTAATTACGCCAGGGATTGCCTTTTCTATAGTAAATTATTCAAAAATTAATTGTTTACTGTCGCAAATTTTAATTACGCCAGGGATTGCCTTTTCTATAGTAAATTATTCAAAAAATAATTTTTTACTGTCGCCAATTTTAATTACGCCAGGGATTGCCTTTTCTATAGTAAATTATTCAAAAATTCATTTTATACTGTCGCAAATTTTAATTACGCCAGGGATTGCCTTTTCTATAGTAAATTATTCAAAAAATAATTTTATACTGTCTCAAATTTTAATTACGCCAGGGATTGCCTTTTCTATAGTAAATTATTCAAAAAATAATTTTTTCTGTCACAAATTTTAATTACGCCAGGGATTGCCTTTTCTATAGTAAATTATTCAAAAATTCATTTTTTACTGTCTCAAATTTTAATTACGCCAGGGATTGCCTTTTCTATAGTAAATTATTCAAAAAATAATTTTATACTGTCTCAAATTTTAATTACGCCAGGGATTGCCTTTTCTATAGTAAATTATTCAAAAAATAATTTTATACTGTCTCAAATTTTAATTACGCCAGGGATTGCCTTTTCTATAGTAAATTATTCAAAACATAATTTTTTACTGTCTCAAATTTTAATTACGCCAGCGATTGCCTTTTCTATAGTAAATTATTCAAAAATTAATTTTTTTCTGTCGCAAATTTTAATTACGCCAGGGATTGCCTTTTCTATAGTAAATTATTCAAAAAGTAATTTTTTACTGTCGCAAATTATAATTACGCCAGGGATTGCCTTTTCTATAGTAAATTAATCAAAAAATAATTTTTTACTGTCTCAAATTTTAATTACGCCAGGGATTGCCTTTTCTATATTAAATTATTCAAAAAATAATTTTATACTGTCTCAAATTTTAATTACGCCAGGTATTGCCTTTTCTATTGTAAATTATTCAAAAATTCATTTTTTACTGTCCCAACTTTTAATTACGCCAGGGATTGCCTTTTCTATAGTAAATTATTCAAAAAATAATTTTATACTGTCTCAAATTTTAATTACGCCAGGGATTGCCTTTTCTATAGTAAATTATTCAAAAAATAATTTTTTTCTGTCGCAAATTTTAATTACGCCAGGGATTGCCTTTTCTATAGTAAATTATTCAAAAATTAATTGTTTACTGTCGCAAATTTTAATTACGCCAGGGATTGCCTTTTCTATAGTAAATTATTCAAAAATTAATTTTTTTCTGTCGCAAATTTTAATTACACCAGGGATTGCCTTTTCTATAGTAAATTATTCAAAAAATAATTTTTTACTGTCGCAAATTATAATTACGCCAGGGATTGCCTTTTCTATAGTAAAATTCAAAAATTCATTTTTTACTGTCTCAAATTTTAATTACGCCAGGGATTGCCTTTTCTATAGTAAATTATTCAAAAATTAATTGTTTACTGTCGCAAATTTTAATTACGCCAGGGATTGCCTTTTCTATAGTAAATTATTCAAAAAATAATTTTTTACTGTCGCAAATTTTAATTACGCCAGGGATTGCCTTTTCTATAGTAAATTATTCAAAAATTCATTTTATACTGTCGCAAATTTTAATTACGCCAGGGATTGCCTTTTCTATAGTAAATTATTCAAAAAATAATTTTATACTGTCTCAAATTTTAATTACGCCAGGGATTGCCTTTTCTATAGTAAATTATTCAAAAAATAATTTTTTCTGTCACAAATTTTAATTACGCCAGGGATTGCCTTTTCTATAGTAAATTATTCAAAAATTCATTTTTTACTGTCTCAAATTTTAATTACGCCAGGGATTGCCTTTTCTATAGTAAATTATTCAAAAAATAATTTTATACTGTCTCAAATTTTAATTACGCCAGGGATTGCCTTTTCTATAGTAAATTATTCAAAAAATAATTTTATACTGTCTCAAATTTTAATTACGCCAGGGATTGCCTTTTCTATAGTAAATTATTCAAAAAATAATTTTTTACTGTCGCAAATTTTAATTACGCCAGAGATTGCCTTTTCTATAGTAAATTATTCAAAAATTCATTTTATACTGTCGCATATTTTAATTACGCCAGGGATTGCCTTTTCTATAGTAAATTATTCAAAAAATAATTTTATACTGTCTCAAATTTTAATTACGCCAGGGATTGCCTTTTCTATAGTAAATTATTCAAAAAATAATTTTTTCTGTCACAAATTTTAATTACGCCAAGGATTGCCTTTTCTATAGTAAATTATTCAAAAATTCATTTTTTACTGTCTCAAATTTTAATTACGCCAGGGATTGCCTTTTCTATTGTAAATTATTCAAAAAATAATTTTATACTGTCTCAAATTTTAATTACGCCAGGGATTGCCTTTTCTATAGTAAATTATTCAAAAAATAATTTTATACTGTCTCAAATTTTAATTACGCCAGGGATTGCCTTTTCTATAGTAAATTATTCAAAAAATAATTTTTTACTGTCTCAAATTTTAATTACGCCAGGGATTGCCTTTTCTATAGTAAATTATTCAAAAATTAATTTTTTTCTGTCGCAAATTTTAATTACGCCAGGGATTGCCTTTTCTATAGTAAATTATTCAAAAAGTAATTTTTTACTGTCGCAAATTATAATTACGCCAGGGATTGCCTATTCTATAGTAAATTAATCAAAAAATAATTTTTTACTGTCTCAAATTTTAATTACGCCAGGGATTGCCTTTTCTATATTAAATTATTCAAAAAATAATTTTATACTGTCTCAAATTTTAATTACGCCAGGTATTGCCTTTTCTATTGTAAATTATTCAAAAATTCATTTTTTACTGTCTCAAATTTTAATTACGCCAGGGATTGCCTTTTCTATAGTAAATTATTCAAAAAATAATTTTATACTGTCTCAAATTTTAATTACGCCAGGGATTGCCTTTTCTATAGTAAATTATTCAAAAAATAATTTTTTTCTGTCGCAAATTTTAATTACGCCAGGGATTGCCTTTTCTATAGTAAATTATTCAAAAATTAATTGTTTACTGTCGCAAATTTTAATTACGCCAGGGATTGCCTTTTCTATAGTAAATTATTCAAAAATTAATTTTTTTCTGTCGCAAATTTTAATTACACCAGGGATTGCCTTTTCTATAGTAAATTATTCAAAAAATAATTTTTTACTGTCGCAAATTATAATTACGCCAGGGATTGCCTTTTCTATAGTAAAATTCAAAAATTCATTTTTTACTGTCTCAAATTTTAATTACGCCAGGGATTGCCTTTTCTATAGTAAATTATTCAAAAAATAATTTTTTACTGTCGCAAATTATAATTACGCCAGGGATTGCCTTTTCTATAGTAAATTATTCAAAAAATAATTTTTTACTGTCTCAAATTTTAATTACGCCAGGGATTGCCTTTTCTATAGTAAATTATTCAAAAAATATTTTTTTACTGTCTCAAATTTTAATTAGGCCAGGGATTGCCCTTTCTATAGTAAATTATTCAAAAAATATTTTTTTACTGTCGCAAATTATAATTACGCCAGGGATTGCCTTTTCTATAGTAAATTTTGCAAAAAATAATTTTTTACTGTCGCAAATTTTAATTACGCCAGGGATTGCCTTTTCTATAGTAAATTATTCAAAAATTCATTTTTTACTGTCGCAAATTTTAATTACGCCAGGGATTGCCTTTTCTATAGTAAATTATTCAAAAAATAATTGTTTAGTGTCGCAAATTTTAATTACGCCAGGGATTGCCTTTTCTATAGTAAATTATTCAAAAAATAATTGTTTAGTGTCGCAAATTATAATTACGCCAGGGATTGCCATTTCTATAGTAAATTATTCAAAAAATTCATTTTTTACTGTCTCAAATTTTAATTACGCCAGGGATTGCCTTTTCTATAGTAAATTATTCAAAAAATAATTTTATACTGTCTCAAATTTTAATTACGCCAGGGATTGCCTTTTCTATAGTAAATTATTCAAAAAATAATTTTATACTGTCTCAAATTTTAATTACTCCAGGGATTGCCTTTTCTATAGTAAATTATTCAAAAAATAATTTTATACTGTCTCAAATTTTAATTACGCCAGGGATTGCCTTTTCTATAGTAAATTATTCAAAAAATAATTTTATACTGTCTCAAATTTTAATTACGCCAGGGATTGCCTTTTCTATAGTAAATTATTCAAAAATTCATTTTTTACTGTCTCAAATTTTAATTACGCCAGGGATTGCCTTTTCTATAGTAAATTATTCAAAAAATAATTTTATACTGTCTCAAATTTTAATTACGCCAGGGATTGCCTTTTCTATAGTAAATTATTCAAAAAATAATTTTTTTCTGTCGCAAATTTTAATTACGCCAGGGATTGCCTTTTCTATAGTAAATTATTCAAAAATTAATTGTTTACTGTCGCAAATTTTAATTTCGCCAGGGATTGCCTTTTCTATAGTAAATTATTCAAAAAATAATTTTTTTACTGTCTAAAATTTAATTACGCCAGGGATTGCCTTTTCTATAGTAAATTTTTCAAAAATTAATTTTTTAATGTCTAAAATTTTAATTACGCCAGGGATTGCCTTTTCTATAGTAAATTATTCAAAAAATAATTTTTTACTGTCGCAAATTTTAATTACGCCAGGGATTGCCTTTTCTATAGTAAATTTTGCAAAAAATAATTTTTTACTGTCTCAAATTTAATTACGCAGGGATTGCCTTTTCTATAGTAAATTATTCAAAAATAATTTTTTCTGTCGCAAATTTTAATTACGCCAGGGATTGCCTTTTCTATAGTAAATTATTCAAAAAATTATTGTCTAGTGTCGCAAATTTAATTACGCCAGAGTTTGCCTTTTCTATAGTAAATTATTCAAAAAATAATTGTTTAGTGTCGCAAATTATAATTACGCCAGGTATTGCCTTTTCTATAGTAAATTATTCAAAAAATATTTTTTTACTGTCTCAAATTTTTAATTACGCCAGGGATTGCCCTTTCTATAGTAAATTATTCAAAAAATATTTTTTTACTGTCGCAAATTATAATTACGCCAGGGATTGCCTTTTCTATAGTAAATTTTGCAAAAAATAATTTTTTACTGTCGCAAATTTTAATTACGCCAGGGATTGCCTTTTCTATAGTAAATTATTCAAAAATTCATTTTTTACTGTCGCAAATTTTAATTAGGCCAGGGATTGCCTTTTCTATAGTAAATTATTCAAAAAATAATTGTTTAGTGTCGCAAATTTTAATTACGCCAGGGATTGCCTTTTCTATAGTAAATTATTCAAAAAATAATTGTTTAGTGTCGCAAATTATAATTACGCCAGGGATTGCCATTTCTATAGTAAATTATTCAAAAAATTCATTTTTTACTGTCTCAAATTTTAATTACGCCAGGGATTGCCTTTTCTATAGTAAATTATTCAAAAAATAATTTTATACTGTCTCAAATTTTAATTACGCCAGGGATTGCCTTTTCTATAGTAAATTATTCAAAAAATAATTTTATACTGTCTCAAATTTTAATTACTCCAGGGATTGCCTTTTCTATAGTAAATTATTCAAAAAATAATTTTATACTGTCTCAAATTTTAATTACGCCAGGGATTGCCTTTTCTATAGTAAATTATTCAAAAAATTATTTTATACTGTCTCAAATTTTAATTACGCCAGGGATTGCCTTTTCTATAGTAAATTATTCAAAAATTCATTTTTTACTGTCTCAAATTTTAATTACGCCAGGGATTGCCTTTTCTATAGTAAATTATTCAAAAAATAATTTTATACTGTCTCAAATTTTAATTACGCCAGGGATTGCCTTTTCTATAGTAAATTATTCAAAAATAATTTTTTTCTGTCGCAAATTTTAATTACGCCAGGGATTGCCTTTTCTATAGTAAATTATTCAAAATTAATTGTTTACTGTCGCAAATTTTAATTTCGCCAGGGATTGCCTTTTCTATAGTAAATTATTCAAAAAATAATTTTTTACTGTCTAAAATTTTAATTACGCCAGGGATTGCCTTTTCTATAGTAAATTTTTCAAAAATTAATTTTTTACTGTCTAAAATTTTAATTACGCCAGGGGATTGCCTTTTCTATAGTAAATTATTCAAAAAATAATTTTTTACTGTCGCAAATTTTAATTACGCCAGGGATTGCCTTTTCCATAGTAAACTTTGCAAAAAATAATTTTTTACTGTCTCAAATTTTAATTACGCCAGGGATTGCCTTTTCTATAGTAAATTATTCAAAAAATAATTTTTTTCTGTCGCAAATTTTAATTACGCCAGGGATTGCCTTTTCTATAGTAAATTATTCAAAAAATTATTGTCTAGTGTCGCAAATTTTAATTACGCCAGAGTTTGCCTTTTCTATAGTAAATTATTCAAAAAAATAATTGTTTAGTGTCGCAAATTATAATTACGCCAGGTATTGCCTTTTCTATAGTAAATTATTCAAAAATATTTTTTTACTGTCTCAAATTTTAATTACGCCAGGGATTGCCCTTTCTATAGTAAATTATTCAAAAAATATTTTTTTACTGTCGCAAATTATAATTACGCCAGGGATTGCCTTTTCTATAGTAAATTTTGGCAAAAAATAATTTTTTACTGTCGCAAATTTTAATTACGCCAGGGATTGCCTTTTCTATAGTAAATTATTCAAAAATTCATTTTTTACTGTCGCAAATTTTAATTACGCCAGGGATTGCCTTTTCTATAGTAAATTATTCAAAAAATAATTGTTTAGTGTCGCAAATTTTAATTACGCCAGGGATTGCCTTTTCTATAGTAAATTATTCAAAAAATAATTGTTTAGTGTCGCAAATTATAATTACGCCAGGGATTGCCATTTCTATAGTAAATTATTCAAAAAATTCATTTTTTACTGTCTCAAATTTTAATTACGCCAGGGATTGCCTTTTCTATAGTAAATTATTCAAAAAATAATTTTATACTGTCTCAAATTTTAATTACGCCAGGGGATTGCCTTTTCTATAGTAAATTATTCAAAAAATAATTTTATACTGTCTCAAATTTTAATTACTCCAGGGATTGCCTTTTCTATAGTAAATTATTCAAAAAATAATTTTATACTGTCTCAAATTTTAATTACGCCAGGGATTGCCTTTTCTATAGTAAATTATTCAAAAAATAATTTTATACTGTCTCAAATTTTAATTACGCCAGGGATTGCCTTTTCTATAGTAAATTATTCAAAAATTCATTTTTTACTGTCTCAAATTTTAATTACGCCAGGGATTGCCTTTTCTATAGTAAATTATTCAAAAAATAATTTTATACTGTCTCAAATTTTAATTACGCCAGGGATTGCCTTTTCTATAGTAAATTATTCAAAAAATAATTTTTTTCTGTCGCAAATTTTAATTACGCCAGGGATTGCCTTTTCTATAGTAAATTATTCAAAAAATTAATTGTTTACTGTCGCAAATTTTAATTTCGCCAGGGATTGCCTTTCTATAGTAAATTATTCAAAAATAATTTTTTACTGTCTAAAATTTTTAATTACGCCAGGGATTGCCTTTTCTATAGTAAATTTTTCAAAAATTAATTTTTTACTGTCTAAAATTTTAATTACGCCAGGGATTGCCTTTTCTATAGTAAATTATTCAAAAAATAATTTTTTTACTGTCGCAAATTTTAATTACGCCAGGGATTGCCTTTTCTATAGTAAATTTTGCAAAAAATAATTTTTTACTGTCTCAAATTTTAATTACGCCAGGGATTGCCTTTTCTATAGTAAATTATTCAAAAAATAATTTTTTTCTGTCGCAAATTTTAATTACGCCAGGGATTGCCTTTTCTATAGTAAATTATTCAAAAAATAATTGTTTAGTGTCGCAAATTATAATTACGCCAGGTATTGCCTTTTCTATAGTAAATTATTCAAAAAATATTTTTTTACTGTCTCAAATTTTAATTACGCCAGGGATTGCCCTTTCTATAGTAAATTATTCAAAAAATATTTTTTTACTGTCGCAAATTATAATTACGCCAGGGATTGCCTTTTCTATAGTAAATTTTGCAAAAAATAATTTTTTACTGTCGCAAATTTTAATTACGCCAGGGATTGCCTTTTCTATAGTAAATTATTCAAAAATTCATTTTTTACTGTCGCAAATTTTAATTACGCCAGGGATTGCCTTTTCTATAGTAAATTATTCAAAAAAATAATTGTTTAGTGTCGCAAATTATAATTACGCCAGGTATTGCCTTTTCTATAGTAAATTATTCAAAAATATTTTTTTACTGTCTCAAATTTTAATTACGCCAGGGATTGCCCTTTCTATAGTAAATTATTCAAAAAATATTTTTTTACTGTCGCAAATTATAATTACGCCAGGGATTGCCTTTTCTATAGTAAATTTTGCAAAAAATAATTTTTTACTGTCGCAAATTTTAATTACGCCAGGGATTGCCTTTTCTATAGTAAATTATTCAAAAATTCATTTTTTACTGTCGCAAATTTTAATTACGCCAGGGATTGCCTTTTCTATAGTAAATTATTCAAAAAATAAATTGTTTAGTGTCGCAAATTTTAATTACGCCAGGGATTGCCTTTTCTATAGTAAATTATTCAAAAAATAATTGTTTAGTGTCGCAAATTATAATTACGCCAGGGATTGCCATTTCTATAGTAAATTATTCAAAAAATTCATTTTTTACTGTCTCAAATTTTAATTACGCCAGGGATTGCCTTTTCTATAGTAAATTATTCAAAAAATAATTTTATACTGTCTCAAATTTTAATTACGCCAGGGATTGCCTTTTCTATAGTAAATTATTCAAAAAATAATTTTATACTGTCTCAAATTTTAATTACGCCAGGGATTGCCTTTTCTATAGTAAATTATTCAAAAAATAATTTTATACTGTCTCAAATTTTAATTACGCCAGGGATTGCCTTTTCTATAGTAAATTATTCAAAAAATTATTTTATACTGTCTCAAATTTTAATTACGCCAGGGATTGCCTTTTCTATAGTAAATTATTCAAAAATTCATTTTTTACTGTCTCAAATTTTAATTACGCCAGGGACTGCCTTTTCTATAGTAAATTATTCAAAAATAATTTTATACTGTCTCAAATTTTAATTACGCCAGGGATTGCCTTTTCTATAGTAAATTATTCAAAAAATAATTTTTTTCTGTCGCAAATTTTAATTACGCCAGGGATTGCCTTTTCTATAGTAAATTATTCAAAAATTAATTGTTTACTGTCGCAAATTTTAATTTCGCCAGGGATTGCCTTTTCTATAGTAAATTATTCAAAAAATAATTTTTTACTGTCTAAAATTTTAATTACGCCAGGGATTGCCTTTTCTATAGTAAATTTTTCAAAAATTAATTTTTTACTGTCTAAAATTTTAATTACGCCAGGGATTGCCTTTTCTATAGTAAATTATTCAAAAAATAATTTTTTACTGTCGCAAATTTTAATTACGCCAGGGATTGCCTTTTCTATAGTAAATTTTGCAAAAATAATTTTTTACTGTCTCAATTTTAATTACGCCAGGGATTGCCTTTTCTATAGTAAATTATTCAAAAAATAATTTTTTTCTGTCGCAAATTTTAATTACGCCAGGGATTGCCTTTTCTATAGTAAATTATTCAAAAAATTATTGTCTAGTGTCGCAAATTTTAATTACGCCAGAGTTTGCCTTTTCTATAGTAAAATTATTCAAAAAATAATTGTTAGTGTCGCAAATTATAATTACGCCAGGTATTGCCTTTTCTATAGTAAATTATTCAAAAAATATGTTTTTACTGTCTCAAATTTTAATTACGCCAGGGATTGCCCTTTCTATAGTAAATTATTCAAAAAATATTTTTTTACTGTCGCAAATTATAATTACGCCAGGGATTGCCCTTTTCTATAGTAAATTTTGCAAAAAATAATTTTTTACTGTCGCAAATTTTAATTACGCCAGGGATTGCCTTTTCTATAGTAAATTATTCAAAAATTCATTTTTACTGTCGCAAATTTTAATTACGCCAGGGATTGCCTTTTCTATAGTAAATTATTCAAAAAAATAATTGTTTAGTGTCGCAAATTTTAATTACGCCAGGATTGCCTTTTCTATAGTAATATTATTCAAAAAAATAATTGTTTAGTGTCGCAAATTATAATTACGCCAGGGATTGCCATTTCTATAGTAAATTATTCAAAAAATTCATTTTTTAATGTCTCAAATTTTAATTTACGCCAGGGATTGCCTTTTCTATAGTAAATTATTCAAAAAATAATTTTATACTGTCTCAAATTTTAATTACGCCAGGGATTGCCTTTTCTATAGTAAATTATTCAAAAAATAATTTTATACTGTCTCAAATTTTAATTACTCCAGGGATTGCCTTTTTCTATAGTAAATTATTCAAAAAATAATTTTATACTGTCTCAAATTTTAATTACGCCAGGGATTGCCTTTTCTATAGTAAATTATTCAAAAATTATTTTATACTGTCTCAAATTTTAATTACGCCAGGTCGGATGTGTCCTTTTCTATAGTAAATTATTCAAAAATTCATTTTTTACTGTCTCAAATTTTAATTACGCCAGG